>MJUU01071880.1:229438-254705 GCA_002080025.1 Modiolus philippinarum
TATTTAAAATAAATAGCAGCCTTGCATTACATGCAATTAAGTTACTGTATATTATGTCCAATTTTGGCACTATTTTGTATAGCACTATTTTCGTGCCCCACGGAATTTTTTTGAACAGCCATGGGTGGGCTTCGGGTGATTTTGCCTGGAAAATGAAGTTTTTTATGAAGATCTTGCACAAATTATTTACTTTCACCAAATGTCACATAAAATGATTTATTTGTATTTTCAATAAAAGTTTTATTCTTGAAATCACCCTTTAATTATTTATCTCCATGTCAAGTACATGTAGGATTAGAATATTTATTTTCACGGGCACCAAGATTAAGTTATTTATTTACAAAATCGCTCAACACGCCCCAATCCCCCCCTTCGGCATTTCCCTGAAAATCCAAAAGTAGTCTTCTTTGTTACATTTAACGTTTTTTGAAAGCGAATCATATGCGTATTTTTTAACTTTTTTGATAAACTTATGTGTGTTCTTTTCTTTGTATTTGGCCAGTTGACCTTCAAAAGAATTTGGTAAATCAATCTTACTAATTTTGTACATAATAACCAATTTTTTACGTAATAACACCACGTTATTCAAGATTTCAAAAGGAATCTGTCCTTTTGAATGCAACGTAGACAACTTAAAATATAAAATTAGTAATTATAAATAGAACGGGTCATAGCGCGGACCTCCAAGATAGCACCATATCAACTAGTTTAATTAAGAATCAATCCCGTATATTAATTAAAATTTTAATTCTTTTATCATTTTTGTTTATCTGTATAGAAATTTCCAAGAAATTTGTCGAACGCATCCTTTCTTATTGTGGGCTGGCTTATTGTCGGCTAGCGGTTATTGTCGGCTGTTATTGTGGGCTAGCTTCACACTAGTTGCAAATACAGATATTTTGTAAGGCCAAGTTTTCTTACAATCGACTTGATGAGTGCCCTGTGTTTGTCTATATGTTGTAGTCGTCAACTAGCTTAAGACACTAGTGCTTTTGTCGGGCAACGGATGTCAGTGATCGTAAGAGCACTTTGCCAGTTTAATTAATGTTTGTTGAAAATCCCGCACCCATGACCAGTGAAGACATGGATGTAGCGTTCCTCGGCAATTACCAAAGAATTCCCGCTTAAACTGGTGCTAGGGGCCGTCTTGAACTTACTATGAGGTATGAGCAAAGCTCATTGTTGAAGGCCTCATGGTGACTTCAAGATGAAAAACATCGATAAAAACGTTGTTCCTTTGCTTGTTTTTGACCATGTATTTGTAGACTTTGACTAATGTGCATTTACTCCATATCCTTTCATTCACCATAGCTCGTGAAATTACGAGACATAGTCTATGAGTAGAAATAATTTAAATTTTACTTGCTGGAAAGGAGGAAATTTGTTCCATTGTACGATTGACAATGAAGTTCGCAACAATTAATCTAAGAAAAAAAGCATATATTTTAAGCAGTTAATGAAATGAATTAATTGCAATATCTGTAATCTGAAGCGCAGATCCTAAGATATTTGTAAAAAAAAAGTCCTTTACTCTGACTAAAACAATTTTCTCGTGACAGTAAATGACTTGATAATGTTATGCATTTACTTCAAGTCAATTCTATTTAATCTAATTCTTTATTTATTTTACGAGGAATACCGACAGTCTATAGGCTACATACGCATACAAAAAAAAACAAATATAAAAACAAGCATATTTGATTAAAAAAACCCAATACATCAATTATTTAAGAGTATAGAATAAAAGTCCTCCATAATTTTCAAGCATTTCGCATAAACACAGAACTTACAAAACACATACATAAGCTGCTACATTTCACAGACAAGCATCATAGTGACTTCAAGATGAAGAACAACAATAAAAGCATTGTACCTTTGCTTGGTTCTATCGTGTATTTGTAGAGACTTTGTCTATGTACATTTACTCCATATCCTGTCATTGTTTATCCTGTAAAATATCTAAAATCACAGCACTACACTATAATTTAAGCACTTCCCTCTACTAGAGGCTGATAAGACACAAAATACCAAATCGATGAAGTCAAGCTATTACAAGACTTTAAAAACAAAACATTCTAAAGGCTAGCCACTGTTTCACGGTAGTATTACAATCTTTGTTTAATTTACAGAAGATGAATAGACGAGCACTAAATCCTCCAACTTATTATTGAAACAAAACCCTTTACTATCTCAATTCATTTGGAAGTTGAATTTTAAAAGTGATAATATCATGTAAACATACAGGATAAAGCTTATTAAGCTAAGTGATTGCCAAACTTTTAAAGATGACATCTTTGACTATAATCGTATGTACTATTCGGGTTTATTTCTTGATTTCAGATAAAATGAAAGGGTTTCTTTTGATAGTGGTGTTGTTTTCGTTCTGTGAATGTCGGTTGATAGAGGTGTTTAATCCAGCCAAGTACTTCTTCATTCAAAGCAAGTATAATTAAAAAATATATATATGATTTTCCTTTTCTATCATTTTACTATGATATTTGTTTGCCGATTTGTATGAGTATGAATTAGAACTTTGTTTAAGATTCGGATTCTTCTCGCTACAAATCAAAATTCTTTTTTCTGCTGGTAAAGTACTTGACGTAATTCAGTACTTTTTTTTCTAAAATAAATTAAGATATTTTGATTTATACTTTATGGTTGTTGGCGATCCCGAATCCATGAATTAACTTGTAAAAAAGCATGAATGATGCGTTGCTCGACATCTAGCAATGAATTTCGCTCAAACCGATGCTAGGGGGCCGTCTTGAACTTGCTATGAGGTATGAGTAAAGCTAATTGCTGAAGGCCTCATGGTAACTTCAGGATGAAAAACAACAATAAAAACGTTGTTCCATTTCTTAGTTTCACCATGTACTTGTAGGGATGTTTTAGTTGCATTTAATAGTCTTCTTCAGTAACTAAAAAACTTGCAATAACTATATAATAATGTTGTGTTTAACATTGACTATGCGAAAATACTACCCAGGGTGATTGATGGAGTGCACGACCCGAAGCCTGAAAAGTCAACAAAAATATACTGTCAAAAAAAAAAGAAAGAAAAAAAATCAGCTTTGTAGCAGACGAACCTCTTTCAAATGATTATAAGAAATTTGATTACATCAATTGCACAGGTGATCACGCGGATAGGTACCACCCACTTGTCGATCAGGTCAAAACTCCACCTCCCACACCTGATGATTGATGATGATTGGCGTAGAAATCAGTAGTGTTTACAACAGCAGTGCTTACTATTGCAATAGTGCAGTCAGCGCTAGTTCTTTTGAAAACTATATGAAAATAAAACTGTTTTACAATAAAAGAACTTTCTTACAGGGGGTATAATAATAACAATTGATAGACCTTATATGTTGATCTTGAAATGTTATCTTTTAAGATCAAGTCTATCAACATATCACTGTAAATATATTGTCCAAAGGCAACAATGCAAATCTGTTTTGAAAATGAGCACAACAAGAAAGTACTGACGACTTTATCTCTTGCAGCACTTATACTGTTTTCTTTTCAGGTTATATTTAGCATGCTAATCTTCGGTGCTTCCACATAAATTCTTTTAAAACATCCTTATAATCAACTTCAATGTTGCCCATACTTGCCTAACATTGATTTGGTAAGATAGAAACACCCTTGCCACAAAGTTAGGAATCTTCGTTACTTTCTTGTTTTTACGTTCAGTTGTAGAAGATTCAAAGAATGTAAATAGAGACTATCAAACCTCTTATGTTCTGGTCTGCAATTTGTTGTAAATGATTTTTTTACATTTCAGGAGAAGCGTACATAACGGCACTACGTAAAACTCCTGCTGCACCAGATAATGGGCCAAGGAATCTCGGTCGAATTTGGGATGGATAGAATGAAATACAAACATGGGTGTTAAATACACGTACTTTATTATCATTTAAACAATAAACTAGTATGAAATGTCATATAAAAGTGAAATTCATCAAACTGTTCTAATATATTATTTTGTTCCAAACATTTCAAAGGGGGTCTCAATCCCAAAATCCTATCAATTTTTCCTCACTTTCCCGTTTCCCCAGGGAAAAAAATATTTTACAAAGACTCTGAAAAAGGCCACTTTTCCTGTTTCATTGTGTCTTCAGTGGTTCCAACTTCATGCTCGACATCCTCTCCCTTTTTACGTACACTATTTTGCCAGGATTCCGTTTCCCGCTGACTTAAAATGGCCAATCCCACATCCTGTTTATACCAAATCGAGACCCACTTCAAATAAATATCAAGGAAACATTCCAATCAATGAAATTACAATGAAGGCACATCTCCCTTATGTTTATATAAGAATTGTTGGGATATCTGTTTATATAACCTGCTTTAAAATGAAGTTTTTTTTCTTTTTTTTAAGCTTAGGGAAACATTTGAACTTCCAGTTATACATGTTCTGATTTCCAGTACAATATTTGACAAAAATGGAATATCTGTACGTAGAATTGGGTCTGGTGTAAAAGAAATTTAATTTATAATTAAAATATATTTTGTTTAACAATAATATTTCAAAATATCAGAGTTCCCTGTACAGCACAATTGTTATATTTTATTATTTTAAAGTACCCTAGATGGTGACCCTTAGATGTTTTGTTTTTTGTCGTTTTAACCTGGATATGGGATGTTGTCTCCTTGACATTTACCCCATTTCCTTTCTTTTTCATACCTATTCACTTTCGCTGCCGTCCCGGTTCACGGTTGCCATACAGAAAATTCCCGAACTTTTTGAAATCAAAAACCTAAGGTTTAATTACGGAGAAATTCATTTCACGCTTCAAGCGTTCTAGTTGGGAGTGTCTGTTTTCACAATAAATATTCTTTCGAAATCGTTTAGTATAAATTCGGTGTTTTGAATCTTTTAACTACTGTAAACCGGGAAAATTTCGCGGCAGTTTTATTTTCGCTATTTTCGCGGTAATGAATGAAGCGCGAAAATAAAACTGTAGCGAATATTTTGATGCAAAATGGTGATTTAATTGCTCAACTGACAACCGCGAATTCAAGACTGCGCGAAATGAAATTCATTTTGATAACCGCGATAAAAAGACGGCGCGAAAATTTCGCGGTTTACAGTATTATAGAATATCTCAAATCACTTTATTGGCTTCTCCTGTTTTTGTCTGGGCGGATAATGGTAATAGCAGTTTCAGTGTAATCAGGGAGAGATTTCCACTAATATCGAGTTATCCCAAGAAAAAATAGTGTAAGTGCCATATTGTTCGACAATTAGCAATGAATTTCGCTTTAACTGTCTTGAACACACTTTGAGGTATGGGTAAAGCTCATTGTTGATTGCTTCATGGTGACTTCAAGATGTTCCATTGCTTGGTTTTACCATATTTTTTGTACAGACTTTGTATTGTGTGCATTTATACCAGTTCCTTTCTTCGTTAATTATGAAACTTCCAATATCTGAATTTTGGTAAATTTTCTTGAAAACTAAGGAGTATCTCCTTCATAAGAAGCTCTGTCCTTTGCTGATTTTTGGCTTTCTATTCAATCATATTACTTATATTTGTTCTCTATCAGTTTTAAAAAAAAATTCCCAAATGGTTAGCTTTTATCTTCACTGAAGAAAAATGGTAAGCTGTCGAAACTGCCATATGCAGAAACTAAATTTACAGCACGTTCTTATGAACAACAAGGGTCAATTTAAAACCATGGTTGAGATCGGGTGCATCGGTAGAGATAACATTTTCTGCTTCTTATAAGACACCCGTTGTATAGAACATATCACTTGTAGGAGAAAATTAAAATCAATTAGAGAAAAATGAATTGTAGTGTTAAAGCGAAAGATTTTGGTGTCATCTTGGAAACATATCCAATAGCGGTCCATAGTAAGCTAGATGACACCCTGAATATCAAATTGTCAAGTCTTTATATTTGTTCCTTTGAAATTAATCTTCCACGATCTTCAAATTTCGGTTTTATTCATCTGTAAATGAGGGACATCATCCACATAGTTGTCCGTTTGTTAATAATTTAGGCATCATTCTGCAAAAGGCGCTACAATGACTGCTTGTAATAATGAAGGAGATGTGCATTGACAATTCATTTGGCAACCCCAGATACAAACTCTCCTCCATACCAAGGGAGGATATATTAAACAATCACAAATCAGTATTGTCTTCTTTTGGTATCAATTATAGAGAAGAGAACAAAAACCTGCCTTGTATCTATTGGGTACCTAAGTTACATAAATGTCCTCACAAACAGATATACATTGCTGGGTCTGCCAGATGCACAACAAAACCCATTTCTAAGCTCCAAGCTTCATTATTTACTGCAGTCAAGGATGGCCTAAAGATAAATAGTGTTAAAGTATACTCAACAAGTGAAGTGAATCAGATATGGATTCTTAAAAACTCAAAAGACTTATAAGAATGTCAATCTTCAACTCAACTCAACCATTGCAAAATGTCAATACATTTGATTTTTCTACATCTATACTACTCTCCCAAATCATAACTAAAGTCAGTACCCCGAGATTGAATACATCAGTCTTTCTGTACTAAAAAGCGTGAAAGAAAATATTCATATTTAGTGATAGGTAAAGATGGGGCCTGTTTTGTTAAACATCCAACTGACTCGCACAAAAAGTATACAGAGGAGAATGTCATCGCAATTCTGGAATTCTTGATTGATAACATATTTGTAGAATTTGGAGGACAAGTTTTCCAGCAGACAATAGGGATACATATGGGGACTAACTGTGCGCCACTTTTAGCAGATTTGTTTCTTTATTCGTATGAAGCCAGGTTTATACAAGGATAGTTCAGAAAAAGACAATAAGCTAGCCGAGTCATGAACACGAAATTAAAGAGACAACTGATACACCAACATCAGCATCATATGTTGACCTATACCTCTATATTGACAACTCTAGGCGTCTGAAAACAAAATTTTACGACAAACTTGATGATTTCGTCTTTCAAATACAAACTTGATGATTTCGTCTTTCAAATTGTGAATTTCCCATTTTAAGCAGTAATATTCCCACATCTCCGGCATATGGAATTCATTTCACAACTCATTCGCTATTGCCATTCGCTATTGCCATACCTGCAGTTTGTGCAGTGATTTTGTCAACAGACATTAAGGTAATATTCAGTCACTGTTGCAATTGTCCCTACAGAAGTTTTACGGTCCTACCAATGATTTGAAATGCCGTTGCAATGTTTCTATTTCAGAGATGAGATTAGATATCTTTGAGTAGACCAAGAGTTTATAACCGCGCTGTGACAAAACCGGACTTTTCACTTGCCATGTGACTGGTGCCACGCGTTGAGCAAATCATGCATACGGTTTCGGAGCACCTGATGATACCCCAGTTTTTGTAAGGGTTCACACTGCTAGTGCTTGTTTTTTTGTGGCGTTCTTGTTCATTTTTGTTTATTTGTTTTGTATTTGTACTTCTTCATCAAGTTACCATAGTACAACTTTGTCTTGCGTTACCCTGGACTTTTTCATCCATTTGGTTGATAGCCTTTTTCTGCTACAAATATACATTTGACTGCAGTGTAGGCTTGTTATCTGTTTTTACAGCACAAACACTTTATCACCAGCCTTCAATGTAAGGCTCTTGCTTTCTTATCACAGTAACATGTAGAAATGCCCCTGTTTTTCTTGTGAAGACTGCAATCTTGCATTATACGTCAAGCCTGTTGATAGACCGAATTCTTCTGCCTCTATGGTGCAAATATTACCTATTTATTGTTTATCTTTTCTATCTGGACTTTTACTTTTATTTTTTTAATATTTGCTGTTGCCCCTCTATGGGTAATATTTGCACCATATAAACAGAAGAATTCGGTCTACTCTTTTGCAAACTGGTATTTTTTTCTACTTCTTCTTGTTAAAAATGAAAGGATGTGGAGTATATGCACATGAGACATAGTCTCTATAAAAGTATGGAAAAAAACAAGCAATGAACACACTTTTATTGCTGTTCTTCATCTTGAATTCCACATCAGGCCTTAAACAATAAGCTGTGATCATACCTCAAGTAAGTTAAAGACGGTCCATAGTACTGTCTCTAGCGGAATTCATTACTAATTGTTGAACAGTCACATCCATGTCTTTTCATCTCATGGATGCGAGATCGACAACAAACATAGAAATTACTGGCAAAGCGCTCTACCAATCACATTAAGGTTACACGATACCGAAAAACGTAACCTCACGAGTTATCGTTCTTACAGTTACGCCCTTCTGAACGTTTTGCTGATCGTAAACTAGAAAACACGACGGGACTTTATAAAGGTAAGTGTATAATATAAATCGGATAATGGTTTTTATGAAATAAAAACGTTACGCTAGGCTATGTAATAGAATAATATACCAACTGCAAGTAGCGCGACTTTAGTATAGGCACAATTACGTGGTGCACTTAAATCCGAATTTGAAATCCGTCCTATACAACATTTTGTCGACGCATTTTGTTTTGAAAAGAAATTTCAATTAAAAACTTTGTGAAAACGACTTTTCTAGTATAACATCATATAAATACATCGATTTTAATGAAAATGCAAAAATGAACTCAAATATCTTTTCCATGTAATTCACACGTTATGGGTACACATTCTTAAAAAGGGGATATTTTATGGTTCATTCTTATTAGAGGGTTTTTACTTTTTTCATCGGAAGTTATAGCTCCCTCCAATGAGACATTTTTTTAATATAAGATTAGGAAACTGTATGTCTTGGCTAAATCGACCAGGTTTTAATTTCAAAAGACAAAGTATTGATTTCCGTGAAAATAACAATTGTATCAGAAGGATGGGCCTGATTACCTGATTATGGGGATTTTATTTGGTGATTATTTGATTACCAGGTGTATTTTTCTATTATTATTTGATATCAGACACCTTTATAAATTATTTGATTACCATATTTTAAAACGTTTACTAAAATTACCCTATTTTCAGTAAATAATTATTGATTATATAATATAAAGTAAATGATTATTTGATTCCGCGTTACCACGAAGAGTGGCTATAAGGGTAAGCAAAAAGAAGAAATTTTTAGAGAGAAGAGGTGTACTCTTCAATTTTATCATAATTTTTTTTCAATTGTTTTTTCTAAACAGACGTAGCCGCTTCTATACTGTCTTTCCATTGAGATCTTTGGCGAAAATCTGTTTCAACAAACATTTGTGAGCATTCCCATGATTTCTTGTTTTCCTGAATACCAGAGGTTTCATTTGCAAATATTTTATTATCATATGAATTTTATTGGGTCATCAGGTCCCCATGTACCCTTTTTTCAATAAAATATAAATAACATTTTTTATACATGTAGTCATAATTGCTGGATTCCCATGTCACTCCCGCGAGGAGCCTAATGTGTATGAAAGTAATATATTTTCCTGATTCTTTCGTAAAGCGATACGGCAACATAGTTGTTTCTAGTCAGCCTGTCACAGAACAGAAGTTCCATCATAATGATAAAATATTGTAGAATATCTTTTCCAATGGAACAAATATTACAATATGTGTTCCTAGCGGAATAAACATTATATAATAGATGTTCCCAATATCAATGTTTATAATATTTCTTCCAAAGGAACTATGTTAGGCGGGAAAAGTACACGTTGACAAGCCCGTGCGTTTGAAAATTTTCGTTGAAGGTTACTAGACTTGTGTATGCTGTTTTAGTTTGGTATTTGATCTGATGGTTTAGTATACGTTTTGCTTTGTATATCCCATATGGCATCATATGTTTTGTTTATCTAAAAAGATAGCATTGATTTATACTGGAAAATTAAAGTAATAATAGTCACAATAAAAACGGAAGGGTTCCGTATTGTCAAATACTTACGTTTTCCTTAGCTAATGGAACACTTAACATGTTGGATGAGTTGACGAACGAACTGATCCGGACAAAGATGTTTGTGGGATTGGTCATTATATAACAAGTTCAATTTCTATTGGCCACAAATTCAAAAGTTCAACATAATTTGAAAGTACAAGTCTTTTATTTTATCTTCCTAATTAATATTCTCCAACATGACATCGGTCGTGATTTTTTTTTTGCATATTTCATCAAAATATATTCGAATTTAAAGGGATTTCTTGAGATACCCATACGGTCACCATACCGAAATGATCTGGCTCGATCCAGACCGTGCGCGTATGTTCGGTCCGTATGCTTACGGACCGACGATATGAGTCTACGCATATGGCCCGTATACGTATATAAATACGCGTATGGTCGGAATTATATACACTTGAAGTTGTAAACCATGCGTATCAAATGAAAGTCTATCAGTACATTTTTTTTTAAAATTTTATGGCAGAAAGCTTCACTTTCAATTAACTTTTATGATGCGTTCTTGTACTGATACCAGAGATATACGACCGAATCTCCTATATTTTAGATTGCATGTCAAGACGCAGGCAAGAAGAAAAGAGTACAATGGATATATTTTAAAACATGTAAACGTCTCATCGATTCTTGCAAATTGTTACAGGGTGGGTGGGAGTGAAGTTTCATTAACAGGCTAGCAATCTTTAATTTTCCCAAACACATTATTTAACAAGCAACTGAAAATGCCCAAAACAACACATCAACATAAAAATGTCTTGTCCCCTCTTAAATAACAGCAAACAGTACTTTTCATTTCAAGTTTACAATTAACACAAAGGAAAAAATTAACAGAGCAGTAAACTCCAAATGGTAAAAAAAACTGTTAACAACTTATTCTATCAAAAACATTGAACAACCGCCTGAAAAATGCCCAAAACACATTAACGGAAAAGGTCTTGCCCCCTCTTAAACGGTTGGTTATTCTCACTTTTTTCTTTATCTTTCTCTCGTGTCTGCTTTTGACGTTCCATTTTTTATATCTTCCTCTTTATCTTTCTCTGCTGTCATCTGGTCATTTTCTCCTACCTTTGTATCACCTGCTTTCTTTTGTTTGATCCAGTCAAAGCAAAATTCTTCAACGACTCGAAATTTCTTAAATTCCTTTTTTTTACTTAGACATTAGTCCCAGTACTTTGAATGTACCCACAAAAGCTTTATTGATTGTAATAGATGCGGAATACGTTTACATGTGTGTTATAAATACGCACATAGCGTCACCAACGTCAACTCGATTTTACACCTTTTTAGGCGTATAAGCCATCTTTGGCGAGTTGTAATTTTAAAATAAGGACGGTGACATATGTTTTTCTATATACATATGGATTCCTGAAGTTGACATCTACATTGTGTTAGTTTTTAGTTAATATTCGTATGTTTTGACATATATAAACGCACCAAAAACTAGAAATTTCGGTATCCAATTTGTGATTTTCCCTATTTGCCTTTGTAAATTTGGCCAAAAATTGTATTTTCGATTGCAATTAACTCGGAAAAATGCACGGTGATCCCCCAATTTTATTTCATTTTTTGGTGTATCTATGATAAATCTTTACGACTATATAATTTTTTTTTAAAAAGTTGCCCGACAAATGCATCAGTGACCTACGCTAGTGGACAAATACAACATAGAGGCAAAAACAGGGCTCATCAGGTCATCAGAAAGAAAACTTGGCATTGTAAAACAGTGAAATGTGGATACTATAAACAGGTTGTGAATAACTTTTGGAAATTACAAAAAAAATGATAAAATGAAAAAAAGAAAATAAAAATAAGATAAAATAAACTAAAATAATAATAAAGATAAAATGCAAAAGATTGAAAGAGAAATAAGTAATCGAAATGACCATATATAGAAACTAAATTCATAGTAACTTCGGTATTTTGTTATGTATTTACTTTTTCTTGTGTCTCTCTAGGCCAAATATCTTTAAAAAAAATTGATAGGACCTCTTACTTTCAATATATCAGCTTAAATGGTGAAAGCCTTTAACTTGCTTATATTTCGGTATGAGAACAATAGAGATGGATGCTATCTGTCTCAGTTTATTGTTCTTTCTTTGTAAATCTTCAACATACCTTTCAACACAACATTCATTATCACATTACACTTCAAGTAGTAAGGTGCTATGAACAACCTTTCTACTTAAACTACCGATAGTCGACACGCCTTTTTCATCTGACCTAAACTATGAATCGTTATCGCTCAATATAGCTGGAAACTCAGACGGCTAAATATATCAGAACATTGCTTCTGCAGCCACTTTCGGTCGGTCTCAATCTTTGGTAAAGCGATTGTCTCCTGATATCTTGTTGCATATTCTATCAAGATGAGAATATATCTATTGTCTCTATCAGATAAGGGACAATGGTCATATCAAACAATTGCTACTTTGGTAAGCGACTTTTCCGTAAGCATCTCTCTAAGCTGTATATTTTGAACTATTCCCTAAGGTACAATGCTCTAATAAACATCACAGGGCTTGAAATATCTGTTCACGTCATCTGTTATTGCATGCCTTCTGTCGAAATTTGCCAAGTCACTTTTTACTCTAAAACTGCAGCAATCTGACAGATATGACACTCCTTTCCATTGTTCTGTATACTATCCCCACTATTGTTTTTCCTCTAAATATCTGGGTTTTTTTTGTTTGTTTTTGTTTTTATTTTTCTGGTTTTTTTTTTATAGTTTTTCCATGTTTTGTTCTGTTTAGCTGTAATGCTGTAATGATCTAAGTATACTGTTATACGGTTATGCTTGTTGGACTATTCCTGCTACTGTCTCCCTGTTTTGTTCTATTTAGCTGTAATACTGTAATGGTCTAAGTATACTGTTATACGGTTATGCTAGTTGGACCATTCCTGCTACTGTCTCTCTGTTTTGTTCTATTTAGCTGTAATGATGTAATGGTCAAAGTATACTTTTATACGGTTATGCTTGTTGGACTATTCCTGCTACTGTCTCTCTGTTTTGTTCTATTTACCTGTAATGCTGTAATGATCTAAGTATACTGTTATACGGTTATGTTAGTTGGACTATTCCTGCTACTGTCTCTCTGTTTTGTTCTGTTTAGCTGTAATGCTGTAATGATCTAAGTATACTGTTATACGGTTATGCTTGTTGGACTATTCCTGCTACTGTCTCTCGGTTTTGTTCTGTTTAGCTGTAATGATCTAAGTATACCGTTATATGGTTATGCTTGTTGGACTATTCCTGCTACTGTCTCTCTGTTTTGTTCTGTTTAGCTGTAATGCTGTAATGATCTAAGTATACTGTTATACGGTTATGCTTGTTGGACTATTCCTGCTTCTGTCTCTCTGTTCGACCCTTGCTCGAAGAACAACGTCATTTCTATGAAACATACAAGGATGGGCTGGTCCTTTAATGTTATCGACATATCCTGCAATATTTCAAATGTCAGATTAAATCTTGCCATCTAGGTCCAGCTGTTGAAGTATCTCCTCATTCTCGTTGCATATTGAACACAATTTCTCCATATTCTGATTTACTCTTTCTGTGACACTACTGGTACTTATGCAAGCATATTTTACATCTCTTTTTACTTATGCAAGCATATGTTACATCTCTGTTAATTATTCATGCATATGTTACATCTCTGTAACTGATGCAAGCATATGTTAGTAGTGAAAAACGTCACCCTAGTCCACCTTTTTTCCATAGGGTCAATGTTAAATTTTTCATTAGTTCATTGTGCACCAAACCATGACTAATTAGCTCTTCATTTCCTTATGCTGTTAGTGTCCCGGTCAGTGTTGTTAAGCCTTTTACTTTGACATAACCGTAACCCTACTTCCAAGCGTCACGAATGTAGTGCACCGTAAACGTAGTGAAGCAGTGTGAGAGTGATGGGACGCTTGGGGTATGACAACCCAGGTTCCGGTGTATTTTGTCAGTCTAACCCATACATCCAAAAATATTATTTTAATTGGCAACTTTACAATATCTAAATTTTTGTAAATTTTGTTGAAAACTGAGGAGTATCTCTCTCATGCAAAGCTCTATCCTTAGCTAATTTTGGCTTTACATTAAGATCATATTAGTTATTTGTTCTCTGTCAAAATTCAAATATCTTTGGATTTATGGTTTTCCAAATGTTTAGATTTTATCTGTACTGAAGAGACACACAAGTTGTCGAAATGCGCATATACAGAAACTAAATTCACATTAACATGTATTTCTATTGCTTTATCATGTTTTAGTTTTCCTCTTGTGTTGTATTTTAATTCAGCCACTTTGATTTTTTTTGTCCAGTACTTCAATCTTTTCTATGTATTTTCTGTACAAATGATTAATATAGAACCTAACCTACGATTTGTGATACCCTTTAACTCTATTGATATCCCACCCGATTTCAGTTATGTAATCTTGTGTAATCTGAAGTCCATGTTTTGTTTGGTTTTGTCCTAACTTTACCCCAAATATTGCATTTGTTTACCGCTCTCCGTCTTGATTGTTTTACTCCGTTCTGTATTATTATTGATTTTTGGTGCATTTCCCTCATCGTATCTATATACTTTTCTTTCAATTAGGCAATAAATAATCAACTAAATTACAGATATATACATATTTAATTTTCCCTGAAATTAAACAAACGTAGGTCTGGGAGCCATCCACATGATGCCTTTGCAATTTAAAATCCATAGGGTCGCGTGCTGTAATCGTCCATGGCTATTCTTTTGTCAAATACAATTCTATAGTCTCTATCTTGATGTACAGACAGGAGTTTCATATTATCTCGAATGATCCGGAAATAATCACTCACTGTCTTCACATCGTTTCTGTTGCTTATCATCATGTCTTTAATCGTATTGATAATCAGGGAATTTTATTTCAGTGTTATTCCCTTCACTTTACATGCAGTTTCGGTTCCATCATTGCACGGTGTGGAAAATCTGTAGGCAGAGTTCTTCGTTCCAACGGTTACAAATTCTTTTATTCTATTCCCAGTTATCTCATTTGTCAGTTCGCCTAAGTAATCTCCTAGTTCTGGTTTCCAATCCCCGGGCTACGAGGAGTCTGTATCTGCGTATATGGCTCGGTTGTTCAGATTCTCTTTATAACTTAGCTATACAGCTTGAGTCTTGCATTGGTGGTAGTGTAAGCAGCAATGGCAACGTTGGTTTGTCCGGAGTCTTCGACGAATTCTTCTTTGTATCGATATCTTCCTGCAATCATCGTATCACTTACGAATTTAACATCGATCATACTGATTTGGTCACTAGTCAGCAAATCGACAAAGTTGCTTGGTTCAGAATAGTATTTTATCTGTTCCATATTGGATCTTTTGCCAAATTTCACCCAGAGGCTGTTTAACATCAACATGGCTAAAGCTGGTAATCCCGGTTTATTCTTTATTTTATCGTACTCGAGAAGTATGCCTTCCTTATCGTGATAGTCTCTGATGTATTTATCTTTGTCCTCTTCATATTCCGACCACCCACTGGCTGCGTGTTTCATTTTCAGAAAGGTGTTGACGTATTCAGTAAAAAATGTTCCTGTTTTGGTCGTTTGATCCTACTGTTCCGTGTCAAAGTGCCAGACTTCATAAATCCTGTGTATTTGATATCCTTTGTCCGACGCTTTCTTTAGTTCATTCCAGTCAAAGCTCTTTCCTCGTCCGACACGGCGTTTGTTGACTGGATTCGGCACAGGTTTTGACAATTAGCAAAGAATTCCGCTCAAACCGGTGCTGGGGCCGTCTTTAACTTTCTGTGAGGTATGAGCAAAGCTCATTGTTGAATGCCTCATGGTGACTTTAGGATGGAGAACAACAAAAAAGCGCTGTTCCTTTGCTTGTTTTACCATGTATTTGTAGAGACTTTGTCTCATGTACATTTACTCCATATCCTTTCATTCACCATTTACGACTAGAGTTTGTCTCTCCTGTAGTGTGGAGTCCGTAAAAAGATTCCCCGTGCGAAAGATGTATGCTTTCTATATATTTCAGTTATGGTGTACTTGTTCGTGAGAGACTTTCTCATATGGATATACTATCATACTTTCAAATTTTGGCATTTATTTTTGTAATTTCGAAATGAAATTTTTTTCACCTGTTTAAAATGCCCAAATCTTACTATTTTATAATGCCAAGTTTTCTTACAATCGACTTGATGAGTGCCCCTTGTTTGTCTATATGTTGTTATCGTCCACTAGCTTAAGACACTAGTGCTTTTGTCGGGAAACGGATGACAGTGATCGTAAGAGCACTTTGCCAGTTTAATTAATGTTTGTTGATAACCCCGCATCCATGACCAGGAAAGACATGGATGTAGCGTTGTTCGACAATTAGCAAAGAAAGGTGCTGGGGGCCGTCTTGAACTTACTATGGGGTATGAGCAAAGCTCATTGTTGAAGCCCTAATGGTGACTTCAGGATGGAGAACAACAATAAAAGCGTTGTTCCTTTACTTCTTTTTTACCATGTATTTGTAGGGACTTTGTCTCATGTACATTTACTCTATATCCTTTCATTCACCATTTACACAACGTGAACAATAGTTTGTTGTTGATTTTTGCTGGCAGTACTGGGATGTAGAGTACTCTTAGTGGTAGTGCTTTACATTTGAAAAGTCCGTCGTATTCTCCGTGATGATATGCGGTTGTCCTAACGGTATTTTTCCGGTCTTATTGATGTAGGGGAACAGTGAAGTAACGTCGTAGTAATCAATGTTTTCTCCGTCAACTGCTTTTTGTACGCAGTAAATGCTTCTGTACGTCCACCGTTAAAGGCATCTCTTGGTTCAAGTGGGTAAACATATTGGAGGGAGTTTATGAAGCTTTCTATGTTCGGATGACTCTGTATTTCTCTATCGAAATCGCACTCCCATTTCCGACATAGGTGTAGCCTTGGTCTTGTAAGTATTTTTTCTTCTCCAACGTTCATTGTTGTATTTCACTCATCGTCATATTGTTTGCCGGATTGACGGTCGAGGCACTGAAACAT
The DNA here is from genome assembly GCA_002080025.1 of Modiolus philippinarum. NCBI lineage: Eukaryota > Metazoa > Mollusca > Bivalvia > Mytilida > Modiolidae > Modiolus > Modiolus philippinarum. The sequence continues at coordinate 246,288 of MJUU01071880.1, forward strand.
CGTAGACACCCGTGCCAGGAACAACCGTTGTATTGAAATACTTTATTTTCGTGATATCCATCGACTTTGTAGCTACCGATATCCTTCTCACCGCCATTACGAGCGTGTTGTATCCGAATACCGTGTACTTCAGATACATATTGTAGCCATTTCCTTGCTTTGATTGAGTGTTTCTCGTGGGGTCGATTTCCCAGAGCGGGTATGATGCCTATAGTGTCCGGTTTTAAAAACGAAGTACGGAATACCAAGTTGCAAGCTGATGCTTTAGTAATTCATTGCAGGAATGGATCGATCCTATCTGGTACGTTGGTTTATGTCATGTCTATGAATAATTTTCGGAACTTTTCTCAATATGTCCACAGCAGAACGGCAATAACTCAGCAGTTCTTGTTGTAAGTTGAACAAGGAATTCCAATAAACGTTGTTCCATTCGAAGAAGGCGCTTCAGTATTCGAGCTTCATCTTTTCTGGTTGATAATACAAGTTTCACATCTGGTAGGCAGTTGAGTCTAAAGATTGATTATCCTTGGTGTTGAACAGGTGAGGAAAGTATCCTTTCTTGAGCGCATTCAAGCCAAACATTTTTGATAGTTTGGATAATGACATCGGTAAAAAGTTCATTGAGTCAATCATTCTAATGTTGCAGTCAGGTACGGTTACGGCCATATTCATCGTCCCGTTCGGAATCACTTCTGGTAATATTCCCTCCTAAAACAAGTAGTTTAAGATTGGATAACTGTCGTATCCTTTGAAATTGTGACAGAGAACGGTAGTTCTGTTGTTTTTTCCAGAGAATAGCCATCGGCAGAAGTCGTCGGTGGTTTCAGGTCCAGCATAACACATTCTTCATAGGAAGAGTGTTCATCAATTCTGTTAAAATGAATATGAAGTTGACAATGCTTTTGTATTTTTATGATCCCTTGAGTAACATCACAAGAGTGATTAAACCCTTCCCTACATAACAAAAAACCGCTACTTTAGAAAAAGTAACAATTTCAAAACACACAAACAGCAGTAATTATAATCCCTAACTGAACCTAACTGGCGAGCAGCAGCAGCAGCAGCAGCAATATTCACACCGCCCAGCAGCAGCAGCAATATTCACACCACCCAGAAGCATCAGCGGCAATATTCTTACATCGCCCAACAGCAGCAGCAGAAAAAGCCGTTTATCCAACGCACAAAACTAAAAATGTGAAGAAAAAATCCAGTAATTCTCGAAAATAAAACGCTAAGAGCGTCAATTTCAACGCCGCACAGAAGAAAAATAAGTCCCAACGCTGCAAAAACCTGGAATTACCTAGGAAAATGCACAAAACTTAAACAAAAAAACACAATTAAACGAAAATTGTTACAAAATTAAATCAAAATACACATAAAGTAATACAAAAACGTAAAGGAAAAACAAAATTTACAACATTTTTACTAAAACTTTAAAAGAAATATTACAAAACCTTAGCTGAAACAAAATTTTGTACATGAAAAAAATTAAACACAAAACAACATATATTCATGAAAACTCAAAAATTAGAAAAGAGATCTGATAAAAGTTAAACATAATGAAAATTAAATTAAAAAATTCGTACAAAATGTTTAAAACATGTCAAATAAAACTCACAATAGTAATAAAAATGTTAAAATTAACAATACGCGTGTGTTAAATGTAAACAAATAAAAAAGAAATAGACAATTGTTTGAAAAAAAAAATATGTACAAAATAGTAAAATTGAACAAGCAAAACAAGTAAAAGTACGAATAAATCATGTAAAAGTACGAATAAATCATGTAAAAGTACGAATAATTCATGTTGAAATGTTATTTTCATTAGACATAGGAATCGTTATTACAATGAATTAAGAATCTTGAAGAAAATGGAAGTAAAATATGAGTATATGAGTTCAAACTTGGATATTTCTAAGAAAACCGAGTATCTTAGAGGATATATGTCTAAAAAGTCAAAGAAAGAGTCCATTAAGAGGATACATGAGTTAAAAAGTCCGAGGAGGAGTCCATATACAGGTTATAGGATTTAAAAAGTAAATGGAAGAGGGTGAATTGTTTGAAATAAATGTAAAAATAGGATAAACATTTGTAAATTGTGTTGGACACGGAAGAAAATTTATGAAAATCCTTAGAAAAAACAAATCAGTAGAACATTTAAAACATAATAAAAAACTCATTAATAATTCATAAAATATTCACAGATAAAACACTTTTTTAATGATGCGCGCCAAATAATTTAATACAATTATCGATCCGTACATCTGGAAATTAACGCCATCGATCGATTGCATCATCTTCTGGAATATTCGATCTATCAAAACAAACATGACGTCATTATATAACAGTGAAGAAATAAACCGACCAATCAAATTGCAGGGAATTCAACCAATCAGACGCCGACTTTGTAATAAATCCAGCCAAACAGAACACAGAATACTAATCACCATTCACAAAACCCGTAACAAAAATAACCGACCAATTAGAACACCATCGTTACAACGCGTCTACCTGTATAAAATCAGACGCATCGAGCAACAAAGGTGAGTGAACTTAATATAGTAATTAATTTAATAAAGATATTAGTTAATCCGAATATGAAGTTTTTTTTTATGTATTTAGACTGTTATTAAATGAAACCAAATAAGTAGTCAATAATACAAAATTAAACACTAATCAATAAAGCATGATAAAAAGTAATGAGTGTTATCTTTCTACAGATGCATTCATTCGGATATTATCAACAGTTCTTTGACAGCAGAAGAGAATTGTTAAGCCACTGTCAAATATTTAGAGACCACATGACCTTTACCTATGACCAATGCCCGAAACGATTAATAAGGAAAGCGAACTTGGAAGCACATATGAAGAACCACGGGAAACGCCGATACCAATGCTCACATTCAATCGACCAACTGCATTAGAGCTTCACACTCGGGAAAAACCAGTACCAAGCCTCAAAACCAGAAGACACGTTCGAGTTGAAAATAAAAGGTCGAAAAAGTGCACCAAGATTTAAAACAACGGTTACCCTGTATCAAATTCAGTTTAAGGAGATCAACGTTAAGAGCCTCAAGCAAGTGCTACAAACGTTGCACGAGATATTCAGCGCCATCTTCAATAAAGCAACCACTTTTACAAAGCCAGATGATTTAGTGCAGATTTCACTACAGGCACCCGATCTGGACTCTCCAATTGCCATGCCCTTTATGAAAGTGACCAACTGTCCAGTAATTTATTATTGGACGAAGTGGAACGAGTTCTTCAATCGAATGAAGAATTGACCTTAGCCGAAGGTGTCGAAATGGAAGTCACACACATCAGCATGCCAATAGGTAGCGGTAGAAACAAAACCGATTATATTGATACCTCAAGATTTCTTGCTACTAAAACATTGTGATGTGCCAAAGCGATCATTACGGCTAAGGCTAAAATTGATGGACAAGAAAAATGGAAATCCATCAGACAAGGCCGGCGAATCCAGGAAGAAACGGCAGTAGAGTTACATGCTAAAACAGGGGTACATTTACAGCAATGCGGCGTCGAAGAGATCAAACTATTCCAAGTAGTTCTACCAGAGCATCAGATTCAAGTCGTGTTAAAAGATACCTCCATACTGTTATATACAAAGGACCCGAAGCCGGGAAGAAGATTTACCTGTTTTACCTCGATAACCATTATGATGTCATTATGAACATGCCGGGCTTCCTGTGTCTTGTGTATTTCTGCAATAAATATAATAAAGGATACGACCCCAAAGAGCAGCATGCAATAAATAGGAAAAAGAAGGGAAACAGGGAATGTGCCAACATGAGACAACGACCCAAAGGGGAGTAATAACAATTCAAAGCCACCATAAGATCTTCAATGAACGGTGAAGAAACCCCACACCCAATGGCAGGTCGGAGCTGGCCCCTAAATAAAGAGTAATCAAGTTCAGCGAAATAAACATCATCCTAGACTCCCATAGACATAAAGTGAGCTAACTAGAAAACACACAAGACACACAAAGGCTTAATGAATTTCCTGACTTAGGAAAGGCGCAAACCTGCTGCGGCGGGGTTAAACTAGTTTTATTGGGCCCAAACCTTCCCCCTATAGCCAATGTTATAAATCAAAAAACAATCGTAACAACAGTAAAATTCAGTTGGCAACAGGACTGAGTCAATTGTGAAAAATGAAACTGAAAGAACTAAATATACGGACATAAACATGAAATCACAAGAGACTACTAGCAGTTGAAGTATGCAAATAAAGTATGCCATCACTGTCGAAAAATTCACGATCAAACCGCAGATGACGAGTGGATACTTTGTACCGATTGTGGACGGTATTTTCAAGGGTCAACATGTTTCAAACTTCGCCAACAGATGACGTCAGTGGGAAACTCAACGTGTACTACGTATTATAAATGCCAGAGTTGTGGACAAACCGTGAAAAAAACATATGGGAGGACATACTTGTGGAAATGTCTACTGTAAAATATGTAAAGGTTACTATCCATCGGGACATCAGTGTTTTATGCTACCTGAAAATGAACGAAAGTAACAGAAAAAGCCGACTTGTATCTTTTTTTTTATTTTGAGTGTACCCAAGGCGACCTTGTCCATTGCGATCAAGGATACAGTCCAGACGAAACCGGTAAATGTTCAAACTGTAAACATTTCAAATGTGGTTTCCATGAACACCAGCCGAACATGTGTGTTGTATGAATAAAAGAATTGATGAACACTCTTCCTGTGAAGAATGTTGGAAAAACGAACTAGTACTTCCTGGACCTGAAACCACCGACGACTTTTGCCGATGGGTATTTTCTGAAAAAAAAAAAACGGAGTTACCGTTCTTTACCACAATTCCAAAGGATACGACAGTAATTCAATCTTAAACTACTTGTATAACGAGGGAATATTACAAGATGTAATTCCGAACGGGACGAAGAATATAGCCGTAACTGTACCTGACTGCAACATTAGAAAAATTGACTCAATAAACTTTTTACCGATGGCATTATCCAAACTACCAAAAATGTTTGGCTTGAATGAGCTCAAGAAAGGATACTTTCCTCACCTGTTCAATGCCAAGGATAATCAAGACTCAACTACCTACCAGATGTGAAACATTATCAATCAGAAATGATGAAGTTCGAAGACAGAAGCGCCTTCTTCGAATGGTACAACGTTAACTGGAATTCCGTGTTCAATTTACAAAACGAACTACTGAGTTATTGCCATTCTGATGTGGACATAATGAGAGAAGCATGCCTCAAGTTCCAAGAATTATTCATAGAGATGACATCAACCCGGTCCATTCCAGCAATGCATTACTATAGCATCAGCTTGCAACTTCGTATTTCGTACTTTGTTTTTCAAACCGGACATTACAGGCATCATAACCGCCCTGGGATATCGACCCCACGAGAAACACTCAATCAAAGCAATGAAATGGCTACAATATTTATCTGAAGTGAACGGTATTCAGATACAACACGCTCATTATGGTGGTTAGAAGGATATCGGTAGGTTCAACGTCGATGGATACGTTTTATTTTTCTGTCCCGGGTGTCTACGATGTTACAGTGCCTCGACCGTCAATCCAGTAAACAATATGAGTGAATTACATCAACGAAATTTGGAGAAAAAAGGATACCTAGAAGACCAAGGCTGCAACCACGTGGGTATATGGGAATGCGATTTCGATAGAGAAATACAGAGTGATCCGATCATACAAAGCTTCATAAAGTCTCTCAAATATGTTTAGCCGCTTGAACCAAGAGATGCCTTTAACGGTAGACGTACAGAAACTTTTACTTTGTCAAAGAAGCAATTGACATGAAAACATTGATTACTACGACGTGAATTCACTGTACCTCTACATCACGGAGAATTTCAAAGATATGCAGCAAAAAGAATGACTCATCAAATGTAAAGCATTATCACCAAGAGGACTCTACATCACAGTACTCCCAAATAAAATCAAAGTAAATCAACAACAAACTATTGTTCACGTTGTGTAAAACCTGTGCCAAATCTAGCCAACAAACACATGGACGAGGAAAGAGCTTTGATCAGAATATCGGTCACAGATGAACTAAAGAAAGCGATGGAGAAAGAATATCAGATAGACAGGGTCTATGAAATCTGGCACTTTGGCACGGGACAGTACGATCAAACGACCAAAACAGGAGGACTCTTTACTGAATACGTCAACACCTTTCTAAAATGAAACACGCAGCCAGCGGGTGCCGTGGCCGGAATGGTGTAAAACTGAAGAAGACAAACATAAATGTAAATATTAGTACACCAGAGACTATCACGATAAGGAAGGCATACTTCTCGAGTACGATAAAATAAAGAATAAACCGGGATTACCAGCTTTAGCCATGTTCATGTTAAACAGCTTCTGGGTGAAATTTGGCTAAAGATACAATATACCACAGATAAAATACTACTCCTAATCAAGCGACTTTGTCGATTTGCTTATTAGTGACCAAATCAGTATGATCGATGTTAAATTCGTAAGTGATACGATGATTGCAGGAATATATCGATAAAAAGAAGAATTCGTCGAAAACTCCAGGCGAACCAACGTTGTCAATGCTGCTTACACTACCATCCAAGCAGGACTCAAGCTGTACAGTTATTTAGAGAACCCGAACATCCGCGCCATATACGCAAATACAGACTCAATCGTGTTCACATCAAAGCCCGGGGATTGGAAACCAGAACTAGGGGACTACTTAGGAAGACTGACAGATTCGATAGCGGGGAATAGAATTAAAGAATTTGTAACCGGTGGACCGAAGAACCATGACTACAGATTTGCCACACCCGACAATGATGGAACCGAAACTGCATGTAAACCGAAGGGAATAACACTGAACTACAAAAATGCCCTGATTTATCAATACGATTGAAGACATGGTGACAAACAACAGAAACGATGTGAAGACAGTGATAGGACTATCGTCAGCGGGTCTATACTCAATGTGACTCAGTTAATTAAGTATTGGGTGAAAATTGGGTAAAACTGAGACATGGAATACAGACCCCAAAAGATCACTGGGTGGGAGGGTGGGGAAAAGGCTTTGAAATTATTCATCTACACCAGAACCACTCACGTTAATTACCTGCTTTAATACACCACATTTCAACTTCTACCGGTGTGTCATAAGATCGTTGACCCTTACTCACGGACCGTTAGCTGCGGCTCAAGTGATGAACTATCGTCACATCTCGCGAGACCCACTTACGATATAGGACTATCGTAAGCGGGTCTATACTCAATGTGACTCAGTTAATTAAGTATTGGGTGAAAATTGGGTAAAACCAGCAACTCTGTGTATACATGGCATATTTTATCACCCAAATTCCTCATCTATCCAATACTCACCCAGAAGAAAGATATACTGAACATTTGATCTCCAAAATATATCGAAAATACAGTCCACAATATCAAATTCAAGAAACATGATATTAGGCAAAAGGCAGTGCAATAGCTACAACCTTAAAGTAGTAAAATATGAACCTCCACCATGAACGATAAACATGGTCTGCTATACATGCTTGGCACCCGTCACACTTCAAGTGAAAAAATCCGTTGTAATATTAAATTCGCTTTACTTTCCGGTAGTAAAGAAAACATGTCATCTTCATCACAATGCATCAGATTATACGTATACAAAATGTGACAAATATGATTGACATGATTGCTCCATGGTAACAGAGACGTAACCAATAAAGACAGCTCAAAAAGGGAAAACTTGTTAAGAACATCTAATCCAAATCTCTTGCATACAAACACATACATCTTAGAACAAAAGCTATGACTGTTGGCTTGGAATCAAAGTATCAGAAAAGAGTACATATGTCACTGCAATTTCATGTCCCAGAAACTTTATGTTATCAAAGAATTGTACAATGTATCATACCATTCGTAATTAACGAAGAAGAACAATGATAAGAGCATTGATCCGTTGTTCGAGTTGACCGTCGATTGGGATATTGTCTTGAACATATTTACTCCATATTCCCACCTTTAGGCGTAGAATAAAATAATGCTACGTTGTTCCAAAACCTGATCAAATTTATTATCTGTAACAGATTCTAGCGGTTCTCACGTGTATGTTTACTCCACGTCTCTAAATTTCCCCGAGATGAAACTTTATTAACACTTGACACACAACATGTTCAATGTTAAGCACATGGACTAGCTTAGAACATACTAGACGCAAAAGAAACAAAGAAAAATGACTAGCAACGTTTAATAGTACAGCATCAAATTCTATTACACTTTGAACATAAACTGTCATTCAATTGATACATTTTTGCTGTAATTAAATTAAAACCCAATAATTATGTTTAATTCAAAAAGCATTATTCAGGTTTGAAACACCCCCATTGCCTTATGAAATGTAGACTT
>MJUU01071880.1:262537-274324 GCA_002080025.1 Modiolus philippinarum
GGTTTTGAAGTCGCAACATCAATATCTATTTGGAAACCAAATTTCATTGAAATCAGACAATGTTGAATTTTCCCGCCTTTTTTGGTGGCCATTTTGAAAATGGAGGTCAACAAACTATTTTAAACACCAGTTTTGAATTCGCCACAGCATGGCAAACATTTCATCATTTTACACTTAACCTTCATCTTCTATAGTTTGGGAACTAAAAGACAAAAAATACGAAAAATTTAAAAAATTCGGTGAAAAAAAGGCAATAACTCCTACAAGGGGTTTTGGATTTTCTTCAAAATTTCAGGGTGGGTAGATCTTGATATGCTGAACATTTTTGCGATTTTAAGTTGACCTCTATCTGTTATAGTTTTTCAAATAAAAAATAAAATAAATTAAAATTTTGAAAATTTTACGGAAAAAGGGCAATAACTCCAAGACGGGTTTTCAGATTTTCTTCAAAATTGCAGGGCAGGTAGATCTTGCCATGCTGATCATTTTTACTCCGTCAGATTTTTGAAATCTGTAACGGTTTTTGAGTTATTTGCAAAATACAGCAATTTACCCCTATGTTCTATTTTTAGTAACAGCAGCCATGTTGTTTGATCCTCGGACTAATCGTACACAATTTTGAAACTGCATACCCTGGTGATGATTCAGGCCAAGTTTGGTTACAATTCGCCCAGCAGTTTCAGAGAAGATTTTTGAAATTGTTAACGGACGGACGGACGGACGACGGACGCAAAGTGGTGGCAAAAGCTCACTTGGCCTTTTAGGCCAGGTGAGCTAAAAATGAATAAGTTCTAAAAATGCTATAAACTTTCTTCTAAAAAACTGAATCACCTTACCATACATAAAGTTACTCCAACAGCTACAACCCGACAAACTGAGTTATTATTCTACCCTTCATTCGACTTCTACCTGCCAGCATGATTTTCCCGTGCAATGGCGTGAAACGTTAAACACTATTTGTACCCACTTCTTGAACTTGAAAATTATCTTTCCAATACACACCCTTCTTAAATATATCGTGTCAATAAAATTCAACACCATATCAAAATTAAAAACATCCTGGAAAATATTTAAAAAACACATGTACAATATTCGCTCAACAAGACCTATCTTGGAGCCCAAAATAATCGCCATGTTAAACCAAAATCTCAACAATTATTACCGTAAACGATAAAACTTCGCTAAACAAGACCTATCTTGGAGCCAAAAAATTATGAAAACACAAAGTCATACATTTATCTTAAGACAAAATGCTCGATGAGATCTATCTCAGAGCTAAAATAAGAATCGAAAAACACGTGCGACTTGGCCGGTAGCTGCGGCTTAAGTGATGAACTATCGTCACATCTCGCGAGACCCACTTACGATAGTGATAATTCCCGGATCATACGAGATAATATGAATCCAAGATAGAGACCATAGAATTGAATTTGACAAAAGAGTAGCCATGGACGATTACAACACGCGACCATATGGATTTTAAATTGCAAATTGTTTCATGACAAGGAAAATAAAATATGTATACTAAGTATATCTGTAATTTGGTTGATTATTCATTTCCTAATTGAAAGAAAAGTATATATAAATACAGGACACGATAAGGGAAATGCACCAAAAATCAATAATGACACAAAACGGAGAAAAACAATCAAGACGGAGAGTGGTAAACAAATGCAATATTTTGGGTAATGTTTGGACAAAACCAGACAAAACATGGACCCCAGATTACAAAAAAAACAAAGGGAGATAACTGAGATCGGGTGGGATATTATAAGGGATCGACCATTTAACCTGAAGGGGGTTGTGTTTTTTTTTCTTGACAGAAATTTTTTTTCACGTGTATCAACAAGATATTTTCTTTTTAAATAAACATTATTTTTTGGGGGCAGATAGCCTCCTTCAGAAAATGTTTTTTTTTCATCATTTTGGCAGCCAAAATAATTTTTCTCATAAAATTAGTTCCAAAATATTTTTTTTTAGAAAAAGCCATAGCCCCCTCCCCCTTTTCAAGTTAAATGGTCGGTCCCTAAGGGTATCACAAATGAAGACAAATCGATATAAATACCAACGCAAATGCTTAGATAAGGTTCTATATGAACCATTAGTGCAGAAAATACATAGAAAGGATTAAATCACTGGACAAAAAATCAAAATACAAGACAAGAGGAGAACTAAAACAGGATAAACCAAAAGAAAGATGTATGGGTTAGACTGACAAAATACAACCGAACCTGGGTTGCCCCACCTCAAGTGTCACACCACTCTCACACCGCTTTACTACGTTTACGTTTTTCCACATTCGTGACACTTGGAAGTAGGGTTACGGTAATGTCAAAGTAAAAAGCTTAACAACATTAACTGGGATACCAACATCATAAGGAAATGAAGAGCAGATTAGTCATGGTTGGATGCACAACAAACTAATGACAAATTTAACATTGACCCTATGGGAAAAGGTGGTCTAGTCTAGGATGACGTGTTTCACTATGACGTGTTTCACTACTTTTGTTACACATCTCCAAACATCAAACCCCTATTAGCTTTGTTCTTAAATTTGCCTTTCATTTAGACTATCGGTTATTTGTTCTCCCATGTCTTCTATATGTTTGAGGCAATCTACAGAAAGTAAATTTACGACTACTTTCGATTTTGTTATTTGCCCATTCGTTGTTCTAATTATTTAAATTGAACCAAATAAAAATATTACTTCAATGAATTATTTTTGTCTTGACTTCTTGGAATAACTGCACTCTTTTATTGAATACTCATATGTATTTCTTGAATTGTGAATTTTATTTTCTTCCTTTTTTGCTTCTTGTTTTTGTTTTTTATCCCTTTGTTTTGATTTGCTTTTTGTGTTTTGGTATTGTTTGTTTTTTTATTTAAGTGTTTCATATGTTTTCTTTTTGTTTTGATTTACAATGCCTATTATAGGAATATCTGGAGGAGTTTATCGACGTGTAAACGCAGCCGACTCTCTCACAAACTGAATAAATTCCGAAGGATTTTATGTAAAGTTTATCAGTGGAAGGCCGCGATTACACATCCATGGGATGAACTCCTCCAAAACTACTTTTATTTCTTATAATGCTAATTCTTTGCACTTTGAACGATGTAGTCACTGAATTTGGCGTCGTCGTATACTGCACTACATTACCTCGGTGTATTCATAGACAAGAAGCGTTAATCGGAAAAATAACCTCTTTGTTTTTCATGACTTTAACCAATGAAATTGGGCGTTGCATTTACAATTGGAATTATACTGAATGGGTCATTTTGGTAAATCCAATATATAATGTAAATTGTCATAGCAAATTTATGGTATTCATGACCGTATAAATCTTATGACTATGTAAGTGAATACTCTCTGAGAATATCACTCCACGTGCACCATAATTGGTATCCATTTAGATGTTTATTAGTCGGATGCATATCTTGTATTTTGAATTCCTTTCTAGAATCTTTAATAAACTCTAAATTAAAAAAAAAATCTTTGTTTATTGTTCTGAGGTGAAACCTTCAAAAGACTCTGTAAGATCTTAATTTCTGTGATAAAGATATTTGACGGAATATAGATATGGAATATAAGTTATTTTGTTTTTGATACGGACTTGATCACGGCAAGTATCAAGTGAGACCGTTAGGGCAAGCTTGATGCGTTACGCGTGATAAAATGTCCTATATTTCTTTTATCGGTAATTTATAAAAATGATAAATAGAACCCTAAAATAAATTGAAATAAGCTGAAATTTCTATTTTAGCACTCTTAATATATTGTTTATTTGAATAATTTATATTCATTCTTCATTCAACGTATACATGTATGAACACAAAGAGTGCCAAAACATGTCGTCAGCATAGCAACCCACACGTGTCGTCTTCACACAGCACAAGCTACTTCACCCGATGTTTTCGTGAAAGTGCCCAGTTCGGTGTTAATGAGAATATCAGTCTCTGTAGATCAGAGAAAATTCATGCATATTGTCGATAAATAGAAGAAAACGACATTTTTCACTTTTGCATGAGGGGATATTTCAAATTAAAAAAAAAACTTTGATAAGGGTTATATTAACAAAAGTACCGAACAGAGTGGTCAAGAGCCGAAGTCCACGAGACAAAAAGACAAATCAGGTGGAAACCACCGGCAAAATTGTCGACCGCAATGGTCCTGACTTGGTACAGGCATTTCAAAAGAAATGGTGGGTTAAACCGGTTTTATGGCCAGCCAAACCTCCCTTTCCATTGCAGTAGTGTCCGGTAGCAACTCAACGGCTATTGCAATTGAAAGGTCGTAGACAGTTTAAAAGAAATTACAATCCCGGTATTAAGTAAAGAAAGAATCTTGAATCAGAGTACGTACCAAAACTTAAAATTTTCCACAAGGGACTGATATCTATTAAAAAACTTTTTCAATGATCGTATGAGACGGATTTTTTTAAGCCTAATTGATGAAGGAGATCACGGAGATAACTGTGTCCATGATGAGAAAGTCTGTATAATTTGTGCATTTAATTTTTTTTTAAATTATCGCATTTTTAAATATTGAAAATCACTTTCTTACATTATTTAACATCAATAGCGTTACTATAGCTATATCGTATTCTTTTATATTTAAAATGAAAAAAAAATCAACATATTGGTTAAAATAAAAAATTAATATGATAGTTTCAGACTTATAAAATTGCGCTGCTTATCAGGAAAATTCTACCTGATGTCATTTTTTTTAATTATAATTATAAAACCTAAAACTTCAGAAACGTAACTAAAACGAGGATAAAACTATAAAAACGATTCTCGTCATAGTTAAAAATTTTGGGTGAGAAATATAAAAATGACATCTTATAGAATAAAGTTAATAGGAAACACCTACAATGGCCGAAAAACATAGCCACATACCACAAAGTAAATAGGAACTGCACAAGAAAAAACTCACAATCAAAATACAAAAGACAAACATAAACAACGATAAGAACTCGGGACAGCCGGACTTGGTACCGGCACTAGCAAAAGCCAGCGGTGGGGTTAAACCGCGGTTTATGGGTACCCAAACCTCCCCTTTCTCTGTCCCGTTTCCCTATAGTATAATAAACATACGAATAAAACCCATACAGGTAGACTACTAACTCCATGACCACAATCTTGAAAAGAAAAATGGGGGAACAAAACGTAATTTTGAAAGATGGGTCAAGGAGTGCTCGCCGCTAAACTGCCGGCTAGCTCAAGGAGCCTAGTCTGCTGGTAAAACACTGTCGCACTACGGAAGAAAAATCAAATTCAAAACTCCCCATGGGTTTGGTAAAGAATCATCATTTATTTCAGTAGACATCGGCAGTATCAGTGAGAGGCCAGTATGTGTGTAAAATCCTCAGGTCACTGGATCCCACAGCTAATTTAACGGACACATGCAGAATATCCTGTCGATATCCCCTATTGCGTAAAGAATGTAAGTTACGTCCTAGTTTTTCAGGATTTTTAATCAGTTTCTGGCATTTTTAACAACATTTCCGTAAAATCGAGAATGGGAAATGCCCTTAGTAATAAGCTGTTTGCGAGTGACATTATATTTAGATATCAAATGTTCATATCTCCGATAAAATCTTTTTAAATGTATTTAACAATTTATGAAATCTGTAACCTTGCTGCAAAAGTTTTGAAGTGATAGTAAGGTTACGTTCATTGAAGTCGTCAAGAGTAGAACAAACGCGTGTGAATCGTAACAGTTGTGGAATATAAACTCCGTAGGATGGGGCTAGAGGAACGTCGCCGTCAAGAAAAGGGAAATTAGTAATACTGAAATCAAAATCACCCCTTTTATCGTAAATTTTAGTTTTTATTTTACCAGAGTCAACGATGATAGTTAGATCCAGAAAAGGGCAATTTTTAGAACCATTATTAGCTTTATTAAGTTTCAGTTGTTGTGGGTAAATGATGACGACATAATCTAAAAACTGGGGATTGTCAATATACCTGCTGTTATCATTGAAAATAGATATAAGTTGGACACTGTTTTGTATGGTCCCTTTTTGTAATTTTTTCACAAAGTCACGTTCGTAACAGAAAAGAAAAAGATCTGCAAGGAGAGGTGCACAATTTGTACCCATGGGAATTCCAATGACCTGTTGATAAACAATGTTGCCAAAGCGAACAAAAATGTTGTCAAGCAAAAGATTAAGTGCTTTAATCGTATCATCACACGTCCAGGAGGAATGATTGTTGTAAGTAATATTAGAAGAGAATCCTTGCTTTTTGTTACAACAAATAAACTGCAGTCTAGAAAATTTAAAAGACCATTTGATCAATTGTCCCAATTTAGATTTAATCAAATTATGTGGAAGCGTTTTATAAAGTGTAGAAAAATCATAACTGTCGATAGATAAAACTGGTTTTTGTAAGTATCGCAATTTATCTAAAACTTCAATAGAGTTTTTACACTCCAAATGTAATTGACACCATTTTTCACAATATTTTATAATTAACTCCTTTATACAAGAAAGTGCACTGGTCAAGTTGAAAGTGGATGGACAAGTTAATAGTAGAACAATTACTCGGTGCCGAAATAAAACGATGCTTGTAGGGTTTTTTTTCAAGCTTAGGTATCCAGTACATTGTAGGCAAGGTGTTATCCCCGGGTGACCGGTTTTGACGCATTTAAGGATATTTTCTGTTTAAGTGTAATTTTTATTAACACTGGTTATGTTATATGCAGTTTTCTTCTTAAGATACAACATTATTAATCGATTAGTATCCAGACTTCGAGGTGTTCAATGTAAAAAGATAAAAAAGGACCATTTTACGATTCATACCGAATCCTGATCACCTCCACCAAAAGGACCTGAAATGGCGCACTTAGGAAAACCTGTAGAAACTCTTTCTCTCTTAGAAATTTGATAAACTATCTAGATTCTCTTAAAATCTAATGCGAATGGCTTTAATTGCATACAAATATTTAAGATCGTGGCAAATCTTTTTCTGTTTGAAAACATTCAAACAGTGCCATTTTCCCACAACATACCAAATATTGTTTATCGCTTGTAGGTAATCAGTCAGATCAAACATTTCAAATTGATGTTGGGGTCTTGGGGTCTTTAAGAGAATTATTTTTTTCATTGATTCTGTGCGATTCATGACAGCTACAGTTCAGAAATATTGTACAATAGTTGAAATACAAACATTTCTTACTACTTATATTAAGGTACAGAATCAGAAGCCTGAATATGTACGTACAAAACATGGCACAGAAACTTGTATGTTTTAGAAAATAAATATATAAGACTAGAATATACTCTAGTTCTAGATTAAAATCCTCTCAAATACTCGACGAGTTTCGATGTCCAAAAACGTTTTTGAATTTCGAAAAACATATCAATGAGAGCAGGGGAGCCAATTTGGTTTGTCTGTTTACATCCAAATGGAGCATTTTTTTTACTCAATGTTTTACGGATAGTGGGTTTTTGGTGTTAAGGAAAATTGTACTTTTTTGCAATTTAGTAAAGTCATATATCTGCTATTTTGACTTTTGCAATCTACTTACAATACTAACGTCGAAGAATTGTACGTCACAAATAAAATTTGATGCGTCATTTCTGGTCCGCGTCAAAACAGGTCACCGGACGATATCTTTAGGTGGAACTTTGAACATTTCTGTTTCCTTGTAATGTTGTTTGGTGACGGAGTTTGTTCATCACAATTTTTGCATTTGAAAGTATTAGACTTGGCCAATTCGTTTTGTTGGACATCGATATCGTATTTCTTATGTTTGAATAATTTCTGTATTCAGACAAAAAAAGGCGTAGAAAAAATCTAATGCTTTTTTAACTTTTGCTTGAATTGCTCCGATTCTCGAAGAAAATAATAAAATCATAAATAATCAAAATGAAGTCGCTATAATTTTTAATAATTTTTTCATAAATGTAGCCAATGATATTGGATCAGAATTACATGCAGAAACAAATAAAGAAGAACACCCCAGTATTATAAATTGAGGATCTAACATTCAAAGAAATAGATGAAAAATATGTCGAAAACAAATCAATAAAGCATATATCAAAAAGGCAACCGGAAAAGATGGAATATCGCCTAAAATTTTAAAACTAGCTAAACCAGTAATTGTCAAACCAATTACAAAGTTAATTAACCAAAGTTTTGCAACATCTAAATTTCCAGGAAAACTAAAAGAAGCACAAATAGTCTCATGTTACAAAAAAAATAATGCCTTAGATAAAAGCAATTATAGCCCTGTAAGCATTTTGCCATATATCTCAAAAATTTTTGAAAGAGCTATCTTTTATCAACTCACTTCATATTTTGACCAAATTTTTAATCCTTTTCTATCAGCTTTTAGATATGGCTATGGATGTCAAACCACACTTTTAAAAATTATTGAAGATTGGAAAAAAGCTTTAGATGAAAATAAATACACTGCTGCAATATTAATGGATTTAAGTAAAGCTTTTGATTGTCTCCCCCATAACCTTCTTTTAGACAAACTTAAAACCTATGGCGTATCTAATAATGCTCTTAAACTTTTACAAGATTACCTTTCAGATAGAAAACAGTGCGTTAAACTGGGAAATTCTTATAGTAAATGGGAACAAATATATAAAGGGGTGCCACAGGGTAGTATATAAGAACCTGTCTTGTTTAACATTTTTCTAAATGATATATTCTACTTCATAGAAGATAGTTCACTCTATAATAATGCAGATGACGACACTCTTTCATATTCTGACTACGATATAAATGAACTAAAAATTAAATTGGAGAATGACAGTTTAAAATTAATTGACTGGTTCACTTTTAATCAAATGAAAGCTAATCCTGACAAATTCCAGGCTCTAGCAATAGGGAAAAACTTTTGATTTAGATTTAACTTTTGACTTAAATGATAATATAATTAAATGTGAAAATGAAGTTAAATAATTAGGAGTTACCATTGATTATCAGCTTAAGTTTAACACTCATATAGCAAACATATGTAAAAAGCCTCAAGACAATTAAATATTTTAAAGCGGATGGGAAAAATTCTTAAACAGGTTAGGGCGTCTTACTATCTATCACTCTTTTATTTTATCAAACTTTAATTACGGTCCAGTAACATGGCATTTTTGTAGTGACCTTAATACTAAAAAGATGGAAAAAATCCAGGAAAGGGCATTGAAATTTATTTACAATGACTATACAATAGCTCATATGAAGAACTTTTACTTAAATCAAAATTACCCTCTTTGGAAATTAGACGAAATTTTGAATAAACAATCGCCTTTATATCTTCATGATTTAATTGAAATTAAACAAAATAAATATTCTTTTAGGTACCAAAAACACAGCCAAAATTCCAAATGTAAAGACAAGGTATGGACTAAATTCTTTTAAATATTTTTCTGCTAAAACTTGGAATGATTTACAGGAACACTTTCGATCAGAAACTTCTTTTCATCAGTAAAAAAATCTTTTAAATTCTTGGAACGGTAAATCATGTCACTGCTCTGCTTGCTTATCATAATAGTCTCTTTTTTTTTAGTAAATATTCATTCTTTTAGTCATTTGCATCATTTTTAGTTTTTGTTATTTTTATGTGTGATAGCTTTGTTATTTCTTTGCTATGCTTGCTTTTTTTGCTGTTTCAATACTAATCTAATGCTAAATGGTTTTAGTGTTTCATGGACAATTATAATGCTAACTTTATCTGCTTATAACAATAACATTTATACTTACTTAAGGTTACTTAAGGTTGTTTTCCGGTACAGGTCCCTCATGGGTCCTCTTCACCAGACTCAGTATCTTCAAAAATTTGTATATTTCTTCCACTTCCTGATTTTAAAGAAATTTCAGCTCTGTGGTCAGAGTAGTATATGTCTTCCTTTTCCATAAATTTATCTAAACGGGATTTGAAGGAATTTAACGAGGGTGCATTGATAATTTTCTCAGGTAGTCTATTCCATACTTTTGCGACTCTTACTGAAAAGGCATGTTTTCTTGTATTGGTGTTGTATCGTTGCTCTTTAATCTTGATTGAGTTTGTTCTGCTACTAAATATTTGACCAGTGTTACTCATTAGCTCTAATATGTTACTTGCTTCTGGATCATATTTTTTGTGTATTATTTTAAAGGCTTCGATTAAATCCCCTCTTAGTCGTCTGTAAGCCAAGGTTGGTAATTTCAGTTTCTCAAGTCTCTCCTTATAACTTAGATTTTTGAATGCTGGAATTTGCTTGGTAGCCCTCCTTTGCACACTCTCAATTTCATCAATAATGGTCTTCTTATATGGTGCCCAGACTGAGTTAGCATAGTCCAAATGTGATCTTACTAGGGTCTTATAAATAGGAAGAAATGTCTCAGGTTTTAGGAATTTAAAGGTTCTCCGAATTGCTGCAAATATTGAGTTAGCTTTGTTTATCTTTTCATGTGCATGGGTTTCAAATGACAAATCTTCATCAACTGTAACTCCAATATCTTTTTCCTGCTTTACTCTTTCAATTTGATGCCCTAACAGATGATAAGTATTATTATGTAAGGAATCCGTTCTTCTTTTAATATTGATGTGTTTACATTTTTCTGGATGGAATTTCAGAAGCCAATTTTCACTCCATTTCTCCAATTTCTTCAAATCTGACTGTAGTACTTGTGGGTCCGAATTGTTACCAATAATTTTGAATATCTCAGTGTCATCAGCAAAGAGGTAGGCATCTGATTCCACCGTACTTGGTAAATCATTTATATATAGGACAAAAAGGATAGGTCCTAGAACTGATGCCTGTGGAATTCCTGATATAACTTCTCTCCAGTCTGAGTAGATATTATTGATGGCTACGCTTTGGTATCGATTTGCTAAGAAGTGTTCTATCCATCCTAGTACTGGGTCTTTTATACCATAATTTTTTACCTTTTTCATTAATCTTTTGTGGGGAACTTTGTCAAATGCTTTCATGAAATCAGTGTAAATACAGTCAACTTCAAACCCCTCATCAAGTGCTTTTGTCCATTTCTCAAGAACTTCCAATAATTGTAAAGTAGTGGATCTATCTTTAATAAAACCGTATTGCTTATCGGAAAAAAGTTTATTCCTATTCATATGTTCCACTTTATGGTCTCTTATAATTTTCTCTACTGTTTTACAAATAATGGCGGTTAAACTGACTGGCCTGTAATTTTTTGCTTGAGATTTATTTCCCTTCTTAAAAATTGCGCTTATCTGTGCTTTCTTCCATTCATCAGGTAATTTCCCATATTGACAGATTATTTGAAGATCAAAAGTAATGGATATGCGATTTCTTCTTTCAGTTCGGCTAATAACCTTGGATGAAGCTTATCGAGCCCTGGTGACTTATCCACCTTTATTGTGTTTAAATACTTAATTATGGTTTCCTTACTTATATCTAAATCTTTCATTTGCTCTTGTATATTTACTGTCTCTGGCTCTGGTATAAGCCCACCATCTTCTTTAGTAAAAACACTAGCGAAATAGTCTGAAAGAATATTAGCTTTTGTATGGTCATCCTCGGTTTTTGCTGACTTCGTATCTTCCGTGTCTAGATGAAGGTCCCCAATTTCTTCTCTAGTTTTAGATTTTGACTTAATGTAATTCCATATAGCTTTAGGATTGGTTTTGGCCTTTTCAGACAAACCCTTTTCAAATTGTTTCCTAATTTTATCAACCTCCTTCTTTACTTTGTTTCTAGTTCTATTATATTCCTTTCTAACATTTGGGTCTCTACTTGTGACTACTTTTTTGGAAAGTACATTTTTCTTTCTTATTAAAGATCTTGTCTTCTCGTCAATAGGGAATCT
>MJUU01071880.1:274895-291951 GCA_002080025.1 Modiolus philippinarum
AGTCATTTCCAATATAATTAGGCCAAAGTTGTCATGCTTGATTGCATATTAAGCAGCACGTGATTTTACCACAATCAGTCTTGTATATTTATGTATACATGTGTATATATCTATGGAATATAGTTTACCCAAATGGTAAGTAAACATGTAATTTGCTTGCATAAAATGCCATGAATTATTTAAGTACTAATTTAAAGAAGTCAAAATGAAAATACACATAATGCAATAATGTAGATATCCAATATAGGGTGTTATATTACAGTACATACAAAAGGGGGCACTTGGTAAATGAGCTTAGTTATAAATGCCATCCCAATACACACAAACAAATTGTACCAAAAAATATGCATACATGTAAATACACAAAAAAAACCATACCAATTAGTACATACATATACAAATTTCAAATTTATTGAAAGACCCATTTATTTCCTCGTATATGTTTTCCCCAATCTCATTCTTACAGAGTTTGGTAGCAAACTTTATTTCGTTTTTTATCATATTTAAAATCTATGTTTCTTACTTTTATTGAATACTTTGGATGGAATATATTTTTCCTCTAAGTCTCTCAGTTTTAATAAGAAATACTCCCAGTTTAAATTGATATCATCATTTGCTAAATTCTCATCCCAGTCAGTTTGGTTCAATTCTCTCTTGAAATCGCTGAAATTTGCTTTGTTATATAATTTTGTCACTTTTGCATTCTGCTTTGCAATGGTATAACAGTTGTATGTAAATTGTAATAGACAATGGTCACTTTTACCAATCGGACTTTGGTATTCTAAATCTGATATCATATTTTCTTCGTTAGTCAGGATTAGATCAAGTACATGCGGTGTGTCAGTCCCTCTCCATCTAGTTGGTTTGTCTACATGTTGGAATAGAAAACTGTCTTTCAATGATTCTAAAATATGTTGTCTATGTTTCTGACATTTCCTCTACAGCTTTCTGTTTCCCAGTTTATATTTGGTAGATTAAAATCTCCCATTAGTAGAAGGTGAGAAAAACCTTTATTCGTTGACTCCTTTACTAAGTTGCATAAGCTTTCCATGTACTCTGTTGTATTATTTGATGGGGATCTATAAATTAGTCCAATTAATAATTTGTCGTTGTTATTTAACTTCACTTTAACGAACAGATTTTCACTAAATAAAGTGTTCATCTGAATTTCTGACGATTCTAATCTTTGGTCAATATATAATAGTAAACCCCTTCCTATTTTTTCATCTAAGTTTTCTGAGTACAATTTATAATTACTTAAGGAATATTCTGCTAACAAAGGTTGATATCGGTTCTGTTTTGGCTTTACTTCAGTGGCGCCTATAATATTTGGTTTAGCATCTCTAGTTCGGACTTCTAATTCCGTTAGTTTGTTAAATAGTTGGTCTGCATTAGTATAAAAACAGTCCAATTTTGGTAGGACTGCAAAATTTTGTACATTTACGCCGTTAAAAACTTGTCCACCATTATTAAAACTATTTACAGACTTGTGCTTGTTTATAATTTTATTTTCCACACTTTTCTTGCCCATGGGGGTCCTCTCACTTTGTACGTGAATTTCCCCGACGTGTCCTTTTCCTGCAAGTTTTTTGCCTCCTCCCATAACTTTTTTTCATTTTCTCTCTCTGTTTTCGTTAGGTCGTTACTGACACTAATCTCCTTAAATTCTGGGTTATCTTTTAAATATTTATTGTTCCTGAAGAGGGCTAGTTTACTTTCGAGTGAAGTTAGTTGTACTTGTAGTGGCCTTTTAGGGCTTTCTTTGTTATATCTACCCAACCTCCTTGTTGACTTAATATGCTCCTCGTCTATTTGAAATTTTGCTGCATCAAATAATCTTATCACTGCATCTCTATCATAGTCTTTTCTCTCCTGAGTTTTTTTTCTGATTCATTCTCTTTTAAACCAAAAATAATTAGATTGTTTGCTCTATTTTTTCTTTCTTGAATTTCATCGATCACAGCCTCGACCGGAGGGGTTTCTTTTGAAGGTTGGGCTTCATCTTTCTTTGCTAGTATGTACTCAAAGTTGTCGTTGTTCTCACACTCTTCCTTTGCTATTTTACGAACATCACCTTCGTTCAATGTCTGACTACTTATTTCTTCTTTAACAATATCACGAACCCTATTTTCATTACATTTTTCATTAATTAAACTCTCCATGTTACTTATTCGTTCTTCGTAATTTTCCATAATCTCCTTACATCTTTTTTCAATTTTTAAGTCTATGACTATATGTTCCTCGACTATAGGCCTGCATTTAATACAAAACCACATTGAATCTGCTGATTTTGATAAAATGTCATATTCAGATTTGGGTTTGTTTAAGCATTTTATACAAAAATGGTCACTACACCTTTCACACTCTAGCAACTTGGCATCAGCCTCTTGGAAAACTTTATTACATAGGACACATTCCCATGGTTCACTTTCATCTTTACCGGGCAATGCGGGTAATGATTTCCCTCTAGATTTCATGCTCATTTTTGGCCATTATTTGTTCATACATATAAAATTATAGGGCTTCCCTATAAATATGTATATTTTATATTTAATTGATATATTTTTCAGGGCTAATCTAGACTTCCCCTAAAGTTATTTGTACAGCTTATAGTATAGGGCTTCCCTATACCTATTAACCAACAATCCTAAAGCTAATTTTTATAAGTTGACTGTTTCTTTTTACAGGGCTTCCCTATAACTACTGATTATATTTGACTTTACTGTTCCTTTATATAGGGCTTCCCTATATTATACCATTTCCACCAATTCAATCCATATATAGGGCTTCCCTACATATATCTACTTGTTTCAATTTGGTATTATATATATTCTGGTCCCAAGAGTCAATAGGGCTTCCCTACTGATATCCAGGTTCATTCAGATTTTGTTCCTTATATAGGGCTTCCCTATATACAAGATCTATTACAGTTTATCTCTTTGTGTTGTATTTATATAGGGCTTCCCTATATCTCCACGACATTGAATTCCAAACTAGAGTAATTTATGCAAGGAACTATCTATCTTATATAGGGCTTCCCTATATGTTAATTATACTTAAAATGTAACTAGATAAGGCTTCCTTATCTATATCTAATCTTTTCACTTAAATTAACACCTATCTTCCGCCAATTCCAGAGCTGTATCCACAAACTTAGCTGCCCACAGTTTCAATAATGTTCTAACTGGATGCACACCATCTGGCATTAACCCAAAATTTCTACGATAAGTTGTTTTAGATCGTTTATATTTATTTGACAATACTATATCGTGAGATAATCTTGGAGTTTTGAGTCTGACATTTAACAGTCTAAGTTGTACATTATAATAGTCTATTTGTTCACACACTTCTTTATCTGTTTTCGTAGCTCTTTTCACATCCCTCCTACCTCTTATTTTATTCACAGTCAGTGACGGATAGACTTTGTTTACTGTAGATGTGGATTTGTTTTTATTTACTCTAGATTTGGAAATTTTCTTTCTGATGTGGTCGTTTGCTTTTGTGATTGAGTAGTATGGACATTCAAAGAAGTAAACTGACGCTCGGGGGTTGATACCGAGAATATCTATATTCGGAAAGAACAAACTCAATATTTTGATAAGGGTATGAGTACTGCTTTATATATCTGTTCTCCTTCCGTGTAATTTCACATGTGCCCAACCAAATAAAGATTATGGGGTCTCTTAAGTCCTTAGTGTAGTTTAACACCTTATTTACAAATGTATTGTTAAATACACTGGCACCTTTCCATGATAATACTTTGAACTTTTTTCCTACAGAGTCGGGAATTAGCTCACTTATCTCTTCCCCTTTACTATCAGTAACCAGCAATGTATCCCGTGTCAGTCTTTGACGTCGTATACTACGATATAATCTCTTGTACTCCTCAATGATTTTGCTCACAGACATATGAACATAAATGTTTCATATACACATATTTTGATTAAATAATCAGATAATAAATACAGATTTTTACAAGTCACTATGAATATCCAAATAATTTGGAGAGGGGAAAAACCCGCGAAACCGAATATGTGAATTGAACTACATCTTGAAGGTATGGACAAAATATAATGTGTTAAAAATGCTAAACCAGGTTAATTGCACCTAAATACTCAAATAAATATCTGAGATGCACCCGATATACTTGATACAATAATGGATTTTTGTTAATCTTCAGCGTGACAAAATTTCCACCATCTTGCTATACCGGAAGCGGATTTCATATGGCTATGTGCTTTTATTATTTATGTGCTATGCTTCTTGTAATGTATGTGCTATGTGTTTGTACTTGTTTGTAATGTATGTGCTATATATTATGTGATGTATGTAATGCATGTGCTATATGTAAGAAAAAGAAGGGAAACGGGGAATGTGTCAAAGAGACAACGACCCTAAGGGGAGCAATAACAACTCAAAGCCACCATAAGATCTTCAATGAACGGTGAGGAAACCCCACACCCAACGGTAGGTCGGAGTTGGCCCCTGAATAAAAGAGTAATCAAGTTCAGCGAAATAAGCATCTTCCTAGACTCCGATAGACATAAAGTGAACTAACTAGAAAACAGACAAGACACACAAAGGCTTAATAAATTTCCTGACTTAGGACAGGCGCAAACCTGTTGCGGCGGGGTTAAACTAGTTTTATTGGGCCCAAACCTTCCCCCTAGCCAATGTGATAAATAAAAAAACAATAGTAACAACAGTAAAATTCAGTAAGCAACAGGACTGAGTCAGTTGTGAAAAATTAAACTGAAAGAACTAAATATACGGACATAAACATGAAATCACAAAAGACTACTAGCAATTAACTAAAATGCCAGCTCCAGACCCATTACCAAATGACAAATAAAATTATGTACCCTCAGTATACAGCTTCCACCAAGATCCCTTCCCGTGAGGAGTTTAGCATAATGATTTCATGCATATACCAGAATACATAAACAGAAAAGACACACAAAGGCTTAATAAATTTCCTGACTTAGGACAGGCGCAGACCTGCTTATATACATTACAAACATGTGTTTGTAATGTATATAATGTATTGTTATTCATGTATAGTCGATATAAAAGCTCACTAGAGCTTGTGTTGTATTTTTGTAAAAAATCGAATTGAACTGATAAAACTTTGAATTGAATTGCTTTCTAAACGCCCGTGTTTGTTTAATGTTGTTTGTAAAAATTCATACGGTTTTCATATTAACCTGTAAAATCAACCAATCCGAATTAGTTTTAAATTTGTCCCTTCGTAACATCTTGAGTGATTTCCTTTTTCCGGTGAAAGCATGAGAACAAAGCAAACGCAAACATGCGTCTAGAAAAATGTTATTTTTGTTCTTCTACAGTCTATCCAGGACATGGAATTCAGTTTGTACGAAATGACTGTAAGGTAATATAGGTTTACAACCATTCTGAGGTAGATCGGCGCATATAAATTTATGTTTACAGCATTTTAAAGTAGATAGATCATCAAAGAACTGTTGTGAAATAAGTGGATGGTAACATACGACAAATACGAGATAGGAACTCTTGTGTTAAACTTAATACCACAAAAAGTGAGGTCGTACATGTATCAGGTGGGCAACAGCAAAAATAAGAAAATAAAAATTAAAGTCCAAATAGAAAAGATTACGATATCCTCGTGTATCGTAAAGTGGAGACCCCTAGTCCTACAATATAGAACCTCGCGCTGTTTCTTTTTCATATATTGACTTTTAACATGCAGCGCGAGGTCCTATCGTATGCGTCGAAAAACCCGTAGCAAATGGTTTTTCACGAAACATGGTCAAATAGTTTGTTCTCTGGTTTAGAATTATGCTCCCAAAAATAAATTTATGTGTTTTACAGTTTACTGTAGTACCAAATCTTCAAAAACAGCAGAAAATCCCACTTGAATTCTTGAATATCAAAGCGAAAGTTGGTGAGAATGAACTTGCAAAATCGTAGACAAAACGATATAGATAAAAGCGTACTGCTGTATCATTCTCCAACAGAAGATCGTGCTTTTCATCATAACTACTAAAATTAAAAGCTTTGGGGTTAATTTTTCCATCGCTAGATTTCTTATACCTGCAAGTCTTTTAGTATTTTTACTCAATTAATCCAAATATCCAAAAATAGACATCTACATGTAAACATTGTCTTTTTGACACGCTCCCATGAGAAGAGTACCTTTTGTTGTGATTAATTCTTTTGTCATTATAATTTAAATCAATACCCGACTCGTTTTACCTGGTGGGTCGTCTCGAAATGTTTTCACATCTTTATTTATTTTCATTACTACATAAGGGAAATTGTACACTGACATAAAAATAAAGAGACAATGGATTAAAATTGATGAAAAATCAGGTTTTCAAATGTTAAATACAGTACAGAAAGAGACGTACTATAACAAATCACTCGGAAAGACATAATTTTTAATCCTTTAGACATAAAATCACAGACATACTATCACTGTGATAGACCTAAAAAGTCATAAAACAGAGTGGAGAGGATTAAATTTTATTACCCATTTTACCTGTAATTTCTTTGAAGTCTACCTGCTTAATTAAATTTTTACCTGTAAAACAGGAATCCTGACAAAACTTGGGTTTTATTGCCCCAATATAATTTTTTTCAAGGAAAAAATTAATCCCCATCACTTTCCAAGACATCCCCACTATCACAGTGATTAGTTATGGTATGTCTCTTTCTGTACTGTAAGAACTTCTCGTGCGAAATCCACTTCTTGCTTGCATTTTTATGATGAACTTCGTTTTTTAAAACACGGTTGTCCAATTCGAAAATCATTGAAATATGGCGAATGCTCTAGATATTGCACCGCTTGGGAAATTATTTTATTTAGTAGTGTTGGGAATAATAGTCTGAATCGCAATAGAGGTATGTTTTTTAATGATTTACATGTTTAGGTCCATAAAGACTTAAATATATTTGAAAACACGGCATACAGTCCGACATGAAACTTATTTTATTTCTGACATGAAATCATGTCGGAAAGTGCTAATGGAAATTTTAAAGATCCGATATGACTTCGCACTTTCAAAAAAATTAAAAAATGCAAAAATCCGATAAAAACATTAAATATGGAATAGAAATGTGAAGTCATATGTTATAGGACTAGGAGACCCCAAGACTATTTTGTCTCAAGCAATTCTAAATTACTTTAAACAATCCTGTAAATTACAATTTAAATATTAAAAATACTTTCACTCTTTTTTGGCACAGATTAAATTATTTCTACATACTTAGAAGGTTATTAAAAACCTTTCAGAAAATGGGAGGGCATTTCCACTATGATTTTGGTAGTGTATTGTAAAGTCTAGACTCCATATTTGCATACTGTGGTGAATATAAATGAAAGATTAAAATGGCAGATTATGAAGAACATTATATGTACTGACAATCAAAATTAAATGCAGTCAAGAATCTTTCAGTGTCACAAAATATTTAGAGTATGGCATTGTCCTAAAATTTCCACCAGAGGAAAAATCTATTTGCTAGAGACTTTTCAACTGCTTATTTAATTTGCCTATTGCAAACTGAATTCTTTCTTTTATCCATCATGTTTTGTCACATGGTCAGGTGTTATGAAAACGAAAGTTGGGGTCAACCTCAGAAAGACAGTCATTAAAAATACTAAATATTTTTGTTGCACTCATAGTCACACTTTTTACATTGTGAAAGGTAAAAAGAATAAAAAGTTATATGTTTTGCAAGAAATTTTTCTCAAATTACTTATAATATAAGTTCAATTTCAGTCATAAATTCTTTGACCCAGATATGCAAATTAATCAACTGACAAACTGGACATAAACAAAAATGGCGGAAATTGGCATCTTTCAGGTTTTCTTTGTTTTTACCTGTTAAAATATTGATTTTGAACAGATACTTGTATTAATTTAAAACCCAGACATCACTTTTACAGTTCGACAATCCTGGGTCAAACAGTTGCTTTAACGTCATCTAATGAATATGCAAAATAGATGACCCTCAATTTTACAATACTCTCGACTTTACAATACACGACGATAAATACATAATTCCGGACATACGGGATATCGATTTTTTGAGTAGGTGAAACATTGGGAAATCAATGGTTATTGCATGGAAAAAACCCGAGTACAAATACTTATTCTTTCAAAATTATTTTTAAGAATTAATGTTATGAATTCTCATCGTTATTTTCAGCATAAAAAAGGCTTTATATCGATTTTAACTGTGAAAATAAATTAGATATTCATAATCGAAAGTTGACATATTTCCCATAAGCTTAGATGAAAAATCTAGAAAACAACACAGACCAGGGTGACTTCTGGTAAATTTTATCTGCTCTGTGGTTGGTGAAATCATGATTGTGATGTCATCGCAGAATTTTGTATTGGTGATATTTGTACCATAGAGGCAGAAGAATTCATTCTAGTCTGTAGACACTTTGGTTCGATCAAATCTTTATGCAAAATTTTTATCCAAGGATTGCTAACAATCCTTTTGTTAGGATGGCTAACAATCCTTGTGTTAGGATTGTTGGCATGCAAGTAATTTGATCCCAATTTTAACACACACTCATAAAATGTTCCATTGCACCACAGGGGCACGTATCATAGATGATTTTGAAGGTAAAATTACTGGCTTGTGTGTTCTAGATAGTATAGTAGGCTATTATACTATCTAGAACACACAAGCCAGACTACTATACTATCTAGAACACACAAGCCATTAATTTTACCTTAATAATCATCTATGATGCATGCCCCTGTGATTACACAAAAGGAAGGTTAGGGGGTGACCATTTGATTTCATTATATGAAAATCTCTAACAAATTATTTTTACCAAATGTTACTTGCACACGTACATACATTTTTTAAACAGGTTGGGGGTGGTGTTTCCAAAACAGGGTATGTGTACATGTATTTGTTACAGTGATAATATTTTTTTATTTTGGATTTGACAGTTTCTGCTAAAAAGGGCAAATATTTAGATAAAATGCAACAAGTTTGCAAAAGGAAATATGTATTTATTATTGATGCAGCAAAAATGAATACCCTATGAAATTTGTACTTTACATGGGCACATATACATATAACTTACTGAAAAGTAAATTTTTGGGGAAAAGTACTGGTCGTGTACTAGAGGGGTAACGATTCATCGATGAATCGATTATATCGATCCAAAGTGATGACGATCGATTCCCGTATCATGTCGTTGGTCCAGAATCAGGATAACGAAAACGGCTTTGTTTTATACAACCGCACCCGATGCAATCTGTTTTATTGGCGCCAATATGAATTCGTAGATATAAACAAAGTTGTCATTGTGAATGCTCCAACGGCTTATAAATGGATATAATTACTAATATTTAATGACAGTTATGACAGATACATGGCTCATATATTAATACAATTGAATAATACAATTCATAGTCTTGATATTTGCTGAATTTATGTCAACAAAATTAGATTTACAATACCATGATACATATCGTGCTAGTATCTTATCTCAAGCAGTTATCAGGATACTTATCGTATCATGAGATTCCTCACTATACTCAGCTCTATCGTGTACCAGTTATCGCTATCTTCACACTGTGATTTTGCATTTGATCTTCTTTAACTCACAGTCTGCATCAAAAACTTTTTTCCTTACTTGTCCTTCGGGTTAGTTGAGATAACAGATTTACAAGTCCAAATCCCATTTTACTAGTTTGGAAAAAAATTAAAAAAAGAAAAAAATTTACTGCAATGACATGTACAGGCAATGTATATTCAGCATGTTGTTTAAAAATGCAATGTAAAATTTTTCAAAAAAAAATTCTTGTTAGTCCAGTCGGACTAGTGGTTGAAAAAATTTACCAGTCCGAATTCAAATTTACTAGTCTCCGGCATCGGACTAGTGTCTAACGGAGCAGACTGAACTTGTACTAAACTTTTAATGCATTGTATTGTAAAAAAAATTACCAAGTAATATGTTAACCATTCCAACATGAAGTTTTATAATTAAGCAACTTTTTAATGTCATCAGCTAGTATGAACACTTGGATTTCAAAAATATGATTCTAATTTTGGTAAATTTCCTCTCAAAGACCCATTATTTTTGGAATTCTACCTAGCAACCATATCTTTTCCTATTATTTAGAGTTATAATGATGAATTTCAACTGTCAGGTTGCAAGAATCTTTGATTCTAATTTTGGTAAATTTTGGAAATTTTACCTAGCAACCATATGTTTTTTGATGCCTTTTAGATTTAATGATCATTTTCAATGGTCAGATTGCAAAAAAACTTTGAATCTAATTTTGGTAAAGTTCCTGAAACTCTCAAAGACCAATTATTTTTTTTTGGAATTCTACCTAACAAACATATCTTTTTCAATTATTTAGAGTTATAATGATGAATTTCAACTGTCAGGTTGCAAGAATCTTTGATTCTAATTTTGGTAAATTTCCTGTACATGTTGTAACTCTCAAAGACCCATTATATTTTACTTTTTGGAAATTTACCTAGCAACCATATCTTTTTTGATGCCTTATAGTTTCAGTGGTGATGTTCAAAAGTCAGATTGCAAAAATCTTTGATTCTAATTTTGGTAAATTTTCTGAAACTCTCAAAGACCTACTATTTTTTTGAATTCTACCTAGCAACCATATCTTTTTCAATTCTTTACAGTAGTGAAGATCATTTTTAATAATCAGAGTGCAAAAAACTGATTCTACATGTAATTTTGGTAAATTTTCTGAGACTCTCAAAGACCATTTTCTTTTTGGAATTTTACCTAGCAACCATATCTTTTTTGATGCCTAATAGTATAGTATCATTTTTGATTCTAAGTTTGGTAAATTTCATGAAACTCTCAAAGACCCATTATTTTTTTTTAATTCTACCTACTAGTAGCAACCATATCTTTTTCAATTCCTTACAGTAGAAATGATGATTTTCAACAGCCAGGTTGCAAAAATCTTTGATTCTTATTTTGATAATTATAATTTCCTGAAATTCTCAGAAACCTGTACTTTTTGATTCTTATTTTGATAATTACATGTCTATACATGAATTTCTGAAATTCTCAGAAACCTGTACTTTTTGAAATTCTACCTAGCAACCATATATTTTCGGTGTTTTACAGTTACAATGATTAATTTAGTTTAAAAAACACTTGTCTTTTTTTACAAGGGGAGGGCGTCCAAAAAGGGGAGCGGGGAGATCACAATCTTTGATTGGCTGTGTTTCATTTCCTTTTTTGGGGCCATATAGGGCTTGTTATATGGTGTGAGGTTCCTCACTGTGTTGAAGACTGTAAGATGATCCCTGGAGATGGGATTTTGTGTCCTTGTCATTTACCCCATTTCCTTTCTTTTTCATGAATATGTCCGGAAATGTTTAATCGAATGTGTTTGTTAAATTTTATCTCTTGCCAATGTAATTCCATTAGCAACAGCCAACATATACAAGTTTTCAAAGATGGCTTTTATGCAAATCAGTAAATTACCCTCAATTCTGCCATATGACATGTATGAGAAATGGGGAAACCTTTATAAGCACAGAAAAAAATGTTGAGACAATCTGCACAAAATTGGGAAATACATGTATTGTTTATACATGTATATTGAGAATTGTACATGAATGCATGTATGTTTTTATTTTTATTTCTTGCATGACCTGTAAGTATGATAACAATACTATTTACCATAAATGTACATGATGTGTTTGATATATAACAGACTGTGATTAATGAATGTACAATTTAGTTTATTTGTTCTTTTTTTCAACAGATTTTCAGATTTTGTAGGTCAAAATGTCACAAGGCATTTAAGAAGAAGAGAAATCCCAGAAAAACAAGATGGACAAAGGCTTTCAGAAAAGCTGCAGGCAAAGAATTAACAGTTGATCCATCACTAGAATTTGAAAAAAGACGGAATATACCAGTAAAATATGACAGAGAATTATGGCAAACATCAAGTATGCATATTAACAAAGAGGAATTATTTTTGTAATGAAATTTAATATGGGTTTTCAATAGATATACTCTGAAAAATCCAAATATTTTACAGGACATTCTGAATCCCACAGTAAATTTTTAAAATTGAACAGCTGAAAATTCATGTACATGTTCATGTACATAGAAAATTTTTTGTTTTTTGTTTGTTTTTTGTTTGTTTTTTTGCTTTTCAAAACAAATTTCTTGCATTCGAGGTATTATATCACCTAAATGCCTTAAAACATTAGTTTTATTATTGCTCTTTCATCCTCTTATGAATACATACATGTTAATTTACTGAGTATGCCAGTTTAGCTGAAAATATTTTTACTTAATTGTGTATTTACACAATACCTGTAAGAACTATGTAATCACTACATGTATAATTATGTAATTACGATAAATATACATGTCTCTCGTAGATAAGCAGCAGTTTTATAAGTAAAAAAATTACGTGTCAAAAAAGATAATAAACCAGTATACTAGTATATGGGCTTAAGTCAAAATAAAATGACAGGTATATCTAAATAGTAAAAAAATAGAAGTAAAATGGCCCAATACTTGATGTGTAAGGTCTTTATTAAGGAAAACGAGTATATTACAAAGTTTCACACTGATGCCCTAGATTGAAAATATGGCGACAAAAACACAGGAAAGATGGACGTGCACTGAACTGGTAAATTTGATAATACTATTCAGATCTAGCCTTGGGATCCTGGCCTGTTTGCTGTTGGCGCACTAGGGCCAGGTGGATCACAGTTGCATTTGGCTTCTGATTGGCCCTTAAAAATAGTTTTCACAACGGAATTGTGGCATAGGGCCATTTTCAAAACAAAATAAAAATAATAATAAAATATTAACATTAATTATTGTATGGATTTATTTAAGTCATACTTTCTCAAAAAACGAATATGTCTTTAACATCGTTTTGAGTGTAAGACCAAGGATCATATCCTCGTTAAAATTGAAAGAAATGATTGACAAACAGCGCGAGTTACCTGCATGCCGACATGCACATAATCCATCCAAAATATTTTATTCCGATCACTTAACATGTAAATCATTGGTCCGAGCCGAGTTGATTGTCGCCATATTTTTTCTTTCTGTTTGTTTACATTCTGTTTTGACATGCCCCGTAGATTCAGGGCTATTTTGCCCTGAATAATTTCTTATCCACCTGCCCCTTGCATGGTAGCTAGCTTGCGCCAGGATCCCAGGATAAATTCAGATCTTGAACATTTTCACAAGTTATAAAAAGAAAATGATTAATAAATCAGTGGTGTGGTGATGGATGTTTATTGATAAGAAGGATGAAGGCATTTCAAATAAAACTTTTAAAATATTGCATATATGCATTCCATGATCTCACATATTTAATATCAAGGAACTATTTTAACAGTTATGTATAGAGTGGTAAAGATTCATCTATAAATCAATTATATCTGTCCATAGTGATGATAATTCCCGTATCGTATCTTTGGTCTGGAATTGTGATACCAAGAACGACCTTGTTTTACACAATCGCACCCAATCTGATCTGTGTTTTATTAGGGCCAATATTATGGAGCTCGTAGATGTTAATGAAATGGTCATTGTGAATGCTCCTACAGCTTAAAAATCGATATTATTACAATGTACTAGTATGTAATAACATATCGTGATAGTATCATATGGATACATATCTAATAGAGAAATTCCTCACTATACTTAGCTTTGAAATCGATATTATTACAATGTACAATGTACTAGTATGTAATAACATATGATAGTATCATATGGATACATATCTAATAGAGAAATTCCTCACTATACGTACCTCTAGTTATTCATAGTCTCACACAGATATAACATACCAAATTCAGCTTCATTATGATCAACTTGAATGAATCTTACTATGTGGATAAGTTGGCCATTTTTTCCATGATTTAATACATGTATCAATACAATGAGTAGTAGATGATTTTAGAATCAATTTACCACAAGATATTGGCTGTATTTATTCTGAAACTTTTGGTTAATGATGTTTTGTATTTTTATTTTTATTTATATTTTATAAATCTTTATTTTACAAATTTTCAGTTAAAGCAATGAAGAGAATAGAAGAAATCAGGATAAAAAGACAGAATCAGTTTATATTGAATAGGTTTGTCTACTCAGGTTTATAGATCCTAATTTAAAGATATTATATTAACAAAACAATACAAAAGATAATCGAATCAGACACATTTTGGTATAACTTACAAGGTCTTCTTAAAAATACGTAATATTAAATATTTACATACAAATTTTAATTTCTTTTGATTCACCCTTATTGCCTATTTTTTGCATGAATAGCTACTTTTGGTACACACGAGACTTTGAAGCTGGATTTAGATATGAATTTAGTGATACTGCTTTTAGGGATATTTCATTGTTTGAGGATTGGGTATAGGTTATCATGGTAATAGCACAGAAAAACAGTCCAGCACTGAAAATTCAGTACAGTATTAATATATTTGTATCAATCATAAGAAAAATAGGTTTGACAACTGGAAATAATTGATGGGAATCTAAGAATTATTTTATCATCACCTTATACAGCTGTACTCATTGGATATTATTTGTGCTAGTTTCAAGTGTGTACATTTCACTACCAGTCAGTAAGATGTGAATATTGAGGGGAATGTTCAATTGATTCAATCTTGTTTGTAATATGTCCCTTTGTTTGTTATATTTGGTATCATGTAGAAAAAAAAATTGTATTTTCAATACCATGGCACATGCACAAGCCTGACTAGGTTTAATATTTGCATGATGTACACATAAATATCAGACATGATTATCTTCCTATTTAAATAGGACTTCCTATTTTTTCTATACAGAAAATAAATTCAAAAGTTGCTCAGTTTTGTAGAACCAGCAAGAAAATGATGTTTTCACAGGGCTAACCCCCCTCTTTCCTATTTTTTAGGAAGTATTTCCCATTTTTTCATATTTGTACAAAATCATGTCTGAAATATGTATACAGATTTTTTGTATTGAATTTTTATATTCAGGGGAGATTTTTTTGCCTTGATGACATAAATGTATCTGGGCTATGATTTTTCTGTCTTTTGAGGTAGGCTTTTGGTATTTGGCTTGGAATTAAAATTGTGAACCATTGCTTATGACACTTGACATTGAACTTGAATAATTGTTCAAAGGTCACATTATTGCTTTCTCTAAAAAGTATTGATTGGGCTGTATTTTTGCCTTTTTATGATTGACATTTGGCTTTTGGCATGTGGATATTTTATATTTGACATGTGAAAAGATCACTCACTTTAAACCAATCTTTCACCAATAATTTCTTGTCAAACTTAATTATTTTGAAATTTACACTCAAGGTCATATTGCTCTTCAGCAGGCCAATATCAATATCTCATTAATCATTGAAGTCAAAATAATTATTTTTCTGGTTAAAAAGGGCACTCATGTACATGTTCTTAAAGTATCATCTTGTCACTGCAACTCCTCTGAAACCCCTTCAATTATCTTGTGCAGAATGATTGTGCATATATCAAAGATGTACATGCTACTTGGATTTTGATTTTTGATCATTTTTGACAAAATTACACATTGATGAACTTTGTTATTTTTATGTATGATATTGCTTATAGGGTACTTTTGGAGTTCCATAATGCAGGATTTTCTGATACGTAGGGGCATGGGGGTATGTGAGCTTGCTCACTAAGGTTCTTTAATTGCAGAATATTTTCCCGTTGAAGTAGCTTTTTTGTAAAAATTTGTTAAATTAGGATAGTTTACTGTTAAATGGGATTGTCGATATAAAATTTTGAATACAGTTTAGAATTTTGTGTTTGAAGTATATATTGAAGCATTCCAAGCATTTATGTGTAAGAAGTAATAATTCACAGATAAATGACAATATGAAGAAAGTTATGAATATTTTTTTCAGATTAAAGAAGGGTAAAGAATTAAGAAAAGAGGCTGACGTGAAAGAAGTTGAGAAGAACATACATTTGATCAAAGCTCCAGCAGGTAGGCTTACATAGATATCTCTCTGTATATACAAAATACTTACTTGTTAATTATATTAACTCTTTTTCTTGTGCTTTGAGAGTAAGATGACATTCTTAGAGTGCTAAAGTGTACTGTAGAACTACATGATAGAAAGACTATGTCTAATAATAGGGGGGTAACGATTCACCGAAGTTTCGATGAACCACGATTTTTTTGTTTGGTTTGATTTTCGGTTCTTTAAACCTGTATTTCGATTCGGTTTCGATCCGGAATGTTCAGTATGTTACAAATGAAAGCTAAGAACTCAACTGCAGACAAAATGACCTGTGATAGCAGCGTAGTCAATGCAAATAACATTTTCCCACTATAAACATGCCTATGAATGTAACCGCTAACTATATACGCCAAAATATTCACGAGAAGTTGGCAACATAAGCCGAAAATCTTCGTTTTGTTGGAGGAAAGAACTCTAATGTAAACTTCCGGTTTTAGCAGTATGACTAATTACCGCTAAAGCACAATAACAAACAAAACCAACTACGGGCGTGTAAAAAGATCCAACTTGCCGACGGTAGTTTTTTAGTTTGCTTCAAATAAGGAACGTTCAGAGCTTATATATCTTAGACAGCTTTTGAACAGAGAGGATTATTTACAATTACTTAGATTTTCTTACACTTCCAGTTTGAGTTTGCTAAAAATCACTGAATAATAAAGATTTGAGATTAGTTTTTAGTATCAGAACTATAGTTGTTGGAGCAAACAAATCACTGGATTACTTCTTACAATAGAAAACACTGAAAAATACTAAATCAACTGGTACAATTTACATTTAAAGTAGTTAACATTAATTATATACACATCATAGAATAAATATTGTCATCTTCCTGGGTGTCACTGATAAATATGACGCAAGAATGAATCGAATCGAAATGCATCGAACCATAGCACTTTTATCGTGATATGTATCGAACCGTGAGGTAGGTGTATCGTTACAGCCCTATCTAATAACGTTTTAGTGACAGTGATTGTAAGAGCACTTTGCCAGTTTAGTTATACCCCCCACAAACAAAGTTTGGGGGGGGG
>MJUU01071880.1:301657-315982 GCA_002080025.1 Modiolus philippinarum
CCACTTCAGAACTTATCGAGTCTTATGGTATGCCTCTATTATCTTCAACTCTTCATAAACGGCTTGGTATTTTTTCTATTAAACTTGGAGGATTGCATGCTTCAGTACATAATGTAGATGTGCATGCAACATTGACTTTGTAATTCTATTTCAAACACAGGAATTCATAAATATATATAGTTCAGTCGACACATGTGTTCCGGGGAACACCCATGCATTTTTATACGACCGCAAAAATTTGTCGTCTGTATACACTTTTGTTTTTATGCCCCGCCCACGAATGTGGAAGGGGCATATAGTGTTACCCTTGTCTGTCCTTCCGTCTGTCTATATAGAAAAAAGAAGGGAAACGGGGAATGTGTCAAAGAGACAACGACCCAAAGGGGAGTAATAACAACTCAAAGCCACAATAAGATCTTCAATGAACGGTGAGAAAACCCCACATCCAACGGCAGGTCGGAGTCGGCCCCTGAACAAAGAGCAATCAAGTCCAGCGAAATAAACATCATACTAGACTCCTATAGACATAAAGTAAACTAACTAGAAAAAGGACAAGACACACAAAGGCTTAATAAATTCCTGTCTGGTTAAGTTTTGCATTTAAGTACATTTCTCAGAAACTGTAAGAGGTAGAACAGTAGTAGTAGGCCAGCAAGTAGATATTTGATAGTTCTATAGAGTTCACTAGGTAGTTTGACTCTCTGACCTAAATTTCATACTTGAGTGACTATGGTTAAGTTTTATGTTAAAGTCTATTTCTCAACGACTACACATTATAGGACAATGATGTTTCATCAAATTAATTACAACTCAAATTGACAATAAGGTGGCTTTGACCTACGTTTTACGCTTCAGTGACTTTGGTTAAGTTTTGCGTTGAAGTCCATTTCTCAACAACTACACATTAAAGTACAATGATGTTTCGTCAAATGAATTGCCTTGATGAGTACTACCCAAATCATTGACGATTAGCTGGCTTTGACCTACATTTTATTCTTCGGTGACTTTGGTTAAGTTTTGTGTACAAGTCTATTTCTCAACTACTATGTATTGTAGCATCATGATATTTCACTATAACATTCATCATTTAACCAACAATTGGATGTACTTGACCTACATTTATGGTTAAATGACTTTGGTTACATTTTTGCATTTCATTACAATTCAGTGACAGGGAACTAATTTTATGAACGATTGACTTGGGTTAATCAGTTGCGATAAATTTATTGGCGGGACATCAGTGTCTAACAGAAACATTCTCTAGTTGGTCAATTACTTTAGTTCCAGTTGATCAATCCTTATGAAATTTTAACACAATGTTCTTTGGCACAAAATGAAGGATTGGATTAGTTTTGATCATTGTGACTCTATCCGTTTAAAAAAGGGCCAAAAAGGGTTAAATTGGGTGTTTTCACATAAATGGCTGTAGAATGTTATTATTTATCGGATTTTGATGTGGTTTCTTTCAGTGTGCTGCTTATGAAATTTCCAGTCATCAGTATGCCAACAGATTTTACGTGGCATTTACCGTTCATGAGATAAATAGGGCCAAAAGGGATGAATTCATTTTTTTTTCAAATTTTTAATCCGATTTTGATGCGGTTTTTTGCAAAGGATTCCTCATGAAAAATTAACATAGTGCTACACTATCAGATTTTTGATAACTTGTTTCCTTTCCAAGTTATGAGGGCCAAACGGAGCCAAAATTGCAAGCATGCAAATTACCTAAAATTTTATTTTTCATCTGTCTTCAAAGGTAGTTTTTCTTTAGATTCCTCCCATTATAAGCTTTCAGTAGTATGTCAACACATTTGACGTAGCTCTTACCGTTTCTGAGCTATTATGGGGTCAAAGGGTCCAAAATTGCAATTATTAGAAATATGAGAAATCTTCATTTTTCATCATATTTTGTTGAGATTTTCTTCTCTAGGTTCCTCTCATTGTAAGTTCCCATTAGTATATAAAACATATTTGGTGTAGCTCTTACCGTTTCCGGGCTATAAGGGGTCAAAGGGGCCAAAATTGCAATTATAAGAAATTCATGATATCTTTATTTTTCATCTGATTTCGATGGGATTTTTTTCTTTGGATTCCTCTTGCTTGATGAAAGCTTTCGGAGTATGTCAAGAGATTTGGCGTAGCTCTGACCGTTTCTGGGCTATAAAGGGATCAAAGGGTCAAAACCTGCAAATTTGGAGTTTACCTAATTTTTTTATTTCTCATCGGATTTCGATGGGATTTTTTTCTTTGGATTCCTCTTGATATAAGCTTTCTGCAATAGGTCAACGAATTTGGCGTTTGGAACTATAAGGGGTCAATGGGGCCAAAATTGTTTTTTTTTAAATAATGTGCAATTTAATTTTTTTAGAATTTCGATGGGATTTTTTTCTTTGGATTCTTCTTGATATAAGCTTTCAGTTATATGTTTCCGAGCTATAAGTTATCAAAGAAGAATCATAAGGAATCATAAGGGCTAATTTTTATTTTCCCTTGTTTATGTCCAGCTTATTACTGGGTCAAGCTCCTTATTGTGTTCATCTAATTATTGTGTCAAGCTCTTTAGTATGTCCACACTCACTTTAAATTACTAAAAATGTTCATATTTCAGTGGTCGACATACTGCGGTCTTATCATGCTGCGCTCGGCGTAGCCCTTTATTTAACATTGGATCTTGAAAGAAAAATGTACAAAGATTTCTCGGAGATGATAAAATGTGTTTCTCATGCATACAGCCCAACATTAAACTAGTTACCGTACTGACAGCAATTTTTGCAGGTGGTTAAATCGGAATAAAATTTTATATCTTTGTGAAGGGCTTCCCATGCATCATTCTTATCAAGTTTAGTTTGTCTCCGTAGTTAAGATGGATAGCCTTCATTGCATTAGCAACGAATACAAACTACAAATCTTTATTGGAGCCCGTACTACTTCATGTCAATGGTAGTCGTTTTGAAGCTATATAGGACTAATAAAATGAAACCTAACTTAATCTTGTGTTCTCAAAATTGCAAAACGCTTGAATGTTTTCAGCCCTTGCCTTGAGGGAACATAGTTTAGTTTGCTTCAGTGAAGATGACGAGACTATTAGAGTACCCGGGAGATCGCGTCCAAATGTAGGTGTGGAAACAATGATAGACAAAGTCTGTACAAATACATGTTATAAATAAGCTAAGGAACAACTCTTTTATTGTCGTTCTTCGTCTTGAGGCTTTCAACAATGAGCTGAACTCATACCTCATAGTAAGTTCAAGACGACCATTATAGCACCGTTTTAAGCGAAATTCTTTACCGAGTCCACATTTGATTTGCTAGTGTTCAAATTTCTATGGCCGACATGATGTGGTCGCATTATGCTGCACTCCTCGTATCCCTTATTTGTTAAAGGCAATAGATTTTATTTTTATGAACACTCCTGCTGCATTGGGGATTCAATGCGTCAGAAAAACGACAGAGAGACAAAAGTTTTCTGTTTTATATTTTACCATTTGTGGTACAAACAAGTTCCTGCTGATGCCTCCGTTTTTCATTCGGCTTGTTATACTAGTAATTTCTTAAATGTTGTGAATACATTCATGTTCATATCTGATTGTTATAACTTAATTGTCTCTATTTACCTTGTTACCTTGTCCTCGAGGTCATGCAATTTGTCCCTAATATGGCAATGATTGTGTTGCCTGTGCTTCTGCCGCAATCCTTCAAAGCTGCAAGTCCAATTCTAAACCATTTCCAGGATATGTCGTTCATTTTGTGTAGTTGTGCACCGGATACTTAGAATCGAGGTTTTACAGATTTTAGAGGTTCACAGAGCAAAATAGCTTATTTGTTAATCTGGTTATTTAATCTTCGTCTCCAACATAACTGTAAGTTAGATTCCAACCAAACTTGCAGGATATGTTTTTCGCCTTATGTATTTGTGCACCTGATATGCCAAAATAGCTCAGTTGTTAATTGTATTTGTGCACCTGATACTTAGAATTTTGCCTTTAAAGATTTTAGAGGTTCACGGGGCCAAAATAGCTCAATTGTTAATCTGGTTAATTAATCAACGACTCCATCATAATTATAAATCAGATTCCAACCAGAGTTGCAGGGTGATATAGTTGTGCATCTGATACGTAAAATTTTGATTTTATAGATTTTAGAATTTTTCTGAACCAAAATATTTCATTTGTTAATTCAGTTTGTTCATCTGGAACTCCTTCAAAACTGTAGTTGATATACCAACCAAAATTTCAGGATATATTGTTAAAAGATATAAAGGCACCTGATACTTAAAATTTTGACTTACAGATTTTAGAGATTCGTTGACTGAAAAGGGTGAATTTATTCAGTCATTGAGGAAAGGTAACATTTTTAGCAATTTAAACGTTCTTAGTAACTTAAACTCATACACAAACGATTTTGCTCCAACCAAAACCAATTAGGTTGGACCCCCTGCTGAGGCAAATTTCTCTTTATTAATTCGGTTTGCTGATCTGCGTCTCCTTGAAACTGTCTGTCAGATTCCAGCAAAACAAATCTGTAGGATACGTTTTTCTCCTAATCAAGACATGCACCTGATACTTAACATTTTAATTTAAAGGATTTAGAGGTTCATTGAGCCAAAAATGACTGTACTGTAGTGCAGGCGACACAAGTGTTCCGTTGAACACCAATCTTTTTTAAAAATCTAGTGCTAAATTATATTATCAGCTGGTGGTTGTGCTTTTGACAGATCAAAATAATGTCACTGCAATAAAAATATCAAAATATGATCATTTCAAACTATTTTTATTTTGATTTCATGATACAGCAGAAAGCGTAACACACTTAAGAAATAAAACATCAATATACATGATATATAAACAAA
The DNA here is from genome assembly GCA_002080025.1 of Modiolus philippinarum. Classification (NCBI taxonomy): domain Eukaryota; kingdom Metazoa; phylum Mollusca; class Bivalvia; order Mytilida; family Modiolidae; genus Modiolus; species Modiolus philippinarum. The sequence continues at coordinate 306,507 of MJUU01071880.1, forward strand.
TATTGCGCCATTCTAGTAGTTTATGAACATGAACTGAAAGCTCATTGTTGAAGACCTCATGGTGACTTCAATATGAAGAACAACAATAAAGCGTTGTTCCATTGCTTGGCTTAATCATGCCTTGATAAAGACTTTATTTCATGTACATCTACTCCAAATTCTTTCATTGTTTTTAGATCAACATAACAGTATCTGTAAATTTTTCACATATATGGTTCTTGTAACTAAAGAAATCAACCATGAAAAACGTCAAATAGGTATCTGTCAACCTTTCTGGCAACATCATCAAATACCTGTAAACAAGAACGAGAAGAAGTTAATACAAAAGTTCAGCACACGTCAATTTTAATTGCGTCAATACATCTTAATACAAATTATTTAAATATACGACTATCGTCAGTTTGATTTTAAAAAATGCCCAGTGTGTATAACAATTCTTTTCTGTGTCAAACAGGGAGTGCTGAAAAAGCTGTCCTTTCCGAAAAAAAAATTTAAGTTTATTTTTTACCAGTGCATGTACTAGTTGCTTCATAAAGTGATAACCGTAGCCTGTGCCAGCCATGTTCCCCTCTCTACCAAATCTTCGTCTTATTTCAATCAAAAATTTATTAGGAGCAAATGTAAAGATATAAATTTGGGAGCAAAAACATCAACTGGATACAAAAAAGCAGACGAAATCATTGAAGAGACAAACGCAGAAAACGATTTGGGAGTTATTATTGACAGCAAACCCAATTTTCAACAACATATCAACACGCATGTTTAAAAAAACCCAAATAGTCAAAACTAGGACTAATAAATACAACTTACAAATATATATATGAATAAGGATATGTTTATGACACTATATAGAGTCTTGGTAAGGCCAATATGGCAGCTCAATATGGCCTTTAATCAATAAGAACAAGATAATTGTCTGAAGGAGGGCCACAAAATTTATTCGAGAAACTCAACATCTAAATTATGGATACCTAGATTAACCAGGCAATACAATACAGTATATTACGGGCGGTTGATTGTGAGTTATTCCTTGTTCAACAATCTCCAAAATTGGGACACAAACATAAGATATATAAAAATATCGCCATACAAATAGACAAAAATACAGTTTGCAGAACGAATAGTGGACCAGTGGAACTCTTTATTAAATACTAAGGCTGAAACATTTAAAAAAACGAATAAAACAAGCACTGAAAGGATTTTCCATTACAAATTACTCCCTACTTTTATGAACCAATAGCAGGTTTAAGTGAACAAAACCAAGTGATTGATCAGATAGGCCATAGGTTTACACATTGCTTTCGAAGACAAGGTAGACAGTAAGAGCAATAACACGAACCTAATGATTTTTTAAATTCAAGATAGAGAAGATGTAAGCATGGTTGACAGTTTGAGAGGTCAAACTAGGAACGTATATAGGTGATAGATCTTTAATAGATCAATTGATTAGTTCGAGTTTAACGTCCAGTGAGCAATATTTAAGCTATATCAGGACGGGAACAAGATAATCAATTCGAAAAAGAGCAGAGAAACAATGTGACCGGGACGACCGGGACACCGAGTTTTGATTGCCACATGGAAAGGAGAGAAACGTGTAGGAAATTTAACCTTCTATATGACACCCAGTGCGTCTGCTCTCTTTAGAGAGATAAAGAAGGGCTCTTTATACTGAATGGAGCGTGGCGTTTCTCCACCCAGTTTGGCTACAATGGTTCGCTATCAGGCTTTTCGCATTATGACCTGACTACCCGCTTAAGCAGATCATTCCCCTATTAACCAAGTAAGGGCGGGCCCGACAGGTCTGTAGCCGTAGCCCCTTAAAACCGATTCAGGTGTCGGGCCTTTTTAATAGATATAGTATCAAACAATCAGTTGGAGTCTTTGGGCCTACTCAAGAGGACTGTTACAGAGAGGCATCGACAAACATGAGAAGGACTTGAAGAACTGGATGGACACACAGATCTTAACATCTTTGAGTGTATGGTCTTCCAAACGTTTAGATTCTATCTGCACTTATGAGACATAAGTTGTCGAAATGCGCATTACATGCCTTAGCATGTTTACATGCTACTGATTTGAAATGTAATAAGGAGCATACTGAAAGAAACCCCATAAAAATCTGATAAATAATAAATATTCTACAACCTAATAAATGAGAACACCCAATCTGGCCCTTTTTCAGAAACGGGAGGGGCTACAATACCCAAAAAGCAACCCCAGCCTTCCCTTTGTGCCAAGACACATTCTTTTAAAATTTTATAAAGATCCGTCAACCAGAACTGAAGTTATCGCACGGAAATGAAATGTCTACAGACGACGCCGCCAGCATACCAATATACGACCTCAAAAATTGTTTGCGGTCGTATAATAAAAAGGGGTAATTTACTAATTTCATTAGACAAGATCTAGCGTTGAGTCGTCTTATTTTGTTACACTAGACTGCCGTTTCTTGACTGTTTCCTGGCTACGATTTTTACTTTGGACACATGATTTGGACACCATGGACACAGTCATGACAGTAACTTCCGTATTTTGTTCTCACATGACAAGTGATGTATCCATAGCAAGAAACGCTGACCCTGTCAACACATCTGATCTCACTAGCTACAACGTTCATAGCAAGAAAAGCTGACCCTGTCAACACATCTGATCTCACTATACCCACATGACCTACGGAGTTCATGAATTATCTTGGAACGGATTGTGATACTTGTGATTTAAATACGCTTTTTGTAATTTTACAGACATCAAGGAGAAAGATGTACCATTTGGAATCATAAACAAGTCTTATAGACAGTCTGAACGATTTTTAGGTGCAACTGTGAACGATTTGGAGGTGCAACTGATGGCTCTAACATGTTGTCTAAGCAAATATCTTCTCATCATACCCGTTGTAGATAAAACTTGTTGAAATTATGTTGCATGTATCTTATTGAATTCAGAAGGGGTTTTTAGAGGTTTTAGGGGTATTTCAAAAGATAGTCATACCTCTTAAAACCAAGACTTTTTTTGAGGAAAGGAGACATACAAAATTACCTTTCAAGCATTTGGATTTAGAGAATAATATGATGATGAAAGGAAATGAGGTTAAGATATAATCTGCTTTATATTGTGCAACTACCACTAATGTCATCTAACCAGGAAAAAAGGACACGAGCATTATTTAGCAAACAACAATTTTAGACGATTCTCATTTCAGAATAGATGTCTGGATGCAATAACGTTTTCAATGGAACACGGATAGGGAGAGTGCATCCGCCAGATTATTCTCTTTCCTTGGAACGTGTCTTCCTGACAATTATTTAAATAACTAAATACCGAAGTCCCTGGTATTTAAAAGGTGTTGCAAAGAAGATGATTCTATTTCGTCAGAAGAGAAAGTGTTCTCCTTGATATTGAAAGATGAGCCGCAGTTGTGGTTTATTATCTGAATATAAGAAGACGTGGCACTGAATGTGTTCTTGAAAAGGTCTCAAGGTGAAAAGAACTGATTTCATCTCCATAAAATTGATATGACGGTCGAGATGTAAGGAGTCCTTCTGACCAGACATTGTCTTTTCCTTTAGACAGTAGAACTCCAATCATTCCAGATGTGAATTTGAACAATGTTAGTGGACAAAGAAAAAGATGAGATTAAACAACCGAGAAAGTCTATCAGTTTATAATTCATTTTCTTAGGAAGGTTCTTAGGAGGAGAGTTCCAAGAGGATGTTACTGAAGTATTGAGTGTAAGTATTGAAATATTGAGTGTAAGTGTTGATAGAGGAAGAAACTGTAGCTGTAAGTCCCTTTGTAATACTTGAATGACTTATGTGTATGAAGTACAATCAAGGAAATGAAATAACCTGTGCTCCAATGGTTTTTCCTCCTCCAAAGTAAGCTCTTTTACCCGAAGAAGAAACCTTTATCAAACCATCACAGTAACAAAAGTGTCTATTTTGGTTAGAAGAATAAAAATGAATCATTCTTAGTACCAGAAAAGATTATAAAGAGAAAGAAAAGTTAGAGACATTTATCTTAACATAAGAGAAATGGTTGCCTTTTACATCCTGGTACCCTTTCGGCACTTATTGACTGGAATCTTTTACCCTCAAGCAAAGGAAATGATAACAAAGAAACTCTGACATCAGTTAGCCATGTTAGCTCTAGCAAACTAGTTTTGTCTAGCATCTCCTACAGTTTAGACGCAAAGAAATTGGCAAAAACACGAAAAAAGAAGCTGTGCTGTACTGAGACTTTTTCCCGTCTCAGAAGAGAACTTTAGTTCCCCAAACCAATGAACTTAGAACTTTTTAAGTAAGACACTTTCCGCAGCAAAAACAATGTATATATGATGTACAAGTGATTTATGTATCCATGCAGAATGCTGACAGAGTCATTTTGTTACACCTTCAGTTACTCTCAGACTTCGACAATAAAGACTGGAAAAGATAAATGCCTTCCATTTGATTAGAAATGAACAAAGAAAAGAGGACATTTAACAGGAAGGATGGCTTTTACTTAGCGAACAATGAACGAATATCTTTATCTTTGATTCTCACCTTTTTGATACCAGAATGGAAGATTTTAGAATTATCTAAACAAAAATAGAGTCATAAACTTCCGTCATCCTTTCGTTAAATATTCAGGGTTGGATTTGCATGAACAGATTCGAGAATGGATTTGTATCCTTATAGGTTAACACTTTGACATTCCTGGACAGGAGGACACGACAACTGCTTATTACATCAGTTCTAAAGATCCGGATCAGCCATGGGAGGATAGAATTTTCATTCTTTCTCCCAACATGCCAACAAGTGAATTGATTGACTGATTTATATGTTTTACGCAAACTTCAGCAACATCGTGGCAACAACTGTTTAAAAGTATATTAAACAATTACAGGTAATAGAGTTCGAAGCACAATGCCTCGTGTGAAATAGTGAGTCATAACTCGTCGCGCCTTACTTTGCAAGAAAAAACTCTTTTGACTTCTTGGTACAAGACAAAATAAATCACCATAAAATTTCTTCCTCTGGGTAATAATAGGAGCATCATTATCCTTTAATTCTTGGCCCACTTTCTTCAAACGGTAATTTACTTCATATAAAGCTAGTCTGACCATGGCCGAAATGGAAGACAAAGAAAGGAGGGGTTTCTTGATCGTCTCTTACACTATCCTGTCCTATCCCTCTCCTTTGCAACATGAATTATGAATAAATTAAAGTCAAATCAGCAATTAGCTCTTCATCCAATTCAGTCTAGTCTATGGTAATATCAAATACTCGTAAATGATGTTTTGTTTTTGGTGCTAATGTACATTATATTGTTGTGCTTATTTTAGATTGCATGAAATAAATAACAAACATGCCTAATTTCTGTAAAAGTTGGGTCGGGCTGAGGGTAATGGGTTTCTCCTTAGCTGGGTCGGGCTGAGGGTAATGGGTTTCTCCTTCGTTGGGTTTCGTTATCTGTTATTAAATAAAACTTACATTGTATTTGTTGCAGGTGTCATCTTTAAACCAGTTTTCTAGATTTCTGTAAACTTGAGCACGAAACGGTTGATGAAGTCTATCACACAATCTGCAAAACCCACTATACATAGTCACTACTGGTTTATAACGTTGCCTCCATTCATGATATGAGTTATACAAAGTTTCATTGCCTTCCACCTGTTTTATATATCTAATTGCAGATCGCACATTTTCAAAGTCATAGATATTAATGTATGAATGTGGTACAACGTTATCGTTACCTTGCTGATGGACCCAGTTTACTATAGGTACAGAATTTTGTAAGAGTGAATTCCAGTATTTTTCTGTGATGTAATCCCGACAGTTTCCATTTTCAAAAGAAAGTCTAAATTTATATTTATGTATTTCGTTTTTAGAAAGACAAAATAACCGCTCGGAAGGCTTACAGGTTAGATTATTCGGACTACACCTTCCGTACACATCTACTTTGAAGTATTGGCTTAATTTTTCAATGAGTTTATATCTCCTAGCATAATCATGACAGTTACTGATCAGCGCAAACATATCTTTTGTTCTATATTTATAAGAAACCGGAGAAAAGTGCAAATCCGATTCATTAGTATAGTAGCCGTATGGGTTAAATATAGTTGAATATTTTCTATAAGACATTGTCCAGTTGAAAATATGACCCCACCATTGAAGATTTCCTCGAATGTGTGTAGTTGGTTCTAAATTAAAAAGAATCCATGGCTGATTAAGCATTCTATGAGATGGTAGATCATCCTTCTTTAAATCTCCATGATGAAATAAGAGTGCATCAGCTGAGTTAATTTGCTTCCTGTCAGATGTCACCTCACATAAATTTGTACAAGACTGTAGTTTGTGTCTTATCAAATGTTCCCAGCCCATGGTTTTGAAGAACGTTGTCCAAACTAGGATTTTCCGTTTTGTCTTCCTGTTAGTTATTGTTTTGTTAAAAATTTCTATATCAGGTTCCTCGGTGCTAGAGTACCCGTTCTTGAAATAACTTGGCATGATAGTGTACGATTTATCACAGTAAAATAGAATCAAAGTTGTAAATATAATAAAAATGACAAAACAAAAAGTTTTGTATTTACAACAGTTCTCCAATGCCTGTGAAATAGGCTGGGTGCATTCTGTCATTATTTCTTACGAAACAAAGAAAGTTAATTCCATCGTAGACAACGCTGGTATCTTCATTCATTGGAGTACCTGTAAAAATGTACCAAAAAAAAACAACAAAAAAACAGTGAAACTGAAGTGCTTTCTGACATGATGTGATGCGTTTTAAGCATACCTATAGTATTCCTTACTCTTTTATATTCAATGCATGTACATAGCGTTGATATTTTATAAATCATAATATACGTTTTATGATTATAAAAAAGAAGAATGTTTTATTGCTCAAAAGAGATCACAACGATGGGAATATAAATGCATGTAGAGATACATATGTATAACAACAATAAAAAAAGAAAAAAAAAGAAAACATATCAATATTACATTAATGTTGTCCCAGACAGGATCAGAATTATATTTAGTAATCGAGAACCATATCCACGTATTACTCATATTTAATATCAGTATTTTAAACTTAGCTTCCTGTGAAATTTGGTTAAAAGTTGAACACAGTTTATCAATTTTTTGAAATATTTTTTCTCTGTTATCATGTATGACGGAAATTTGACAATGAAATGAAATTCATCTTCAATTACATTTAAATTACGTTTTTTCAAGATTATATGTTGAACATACATTTTTGTAGTTGTAACTATAGACGCCCAAGTCACTGCTACCCTAGTGACTTGTGCCCCCATTGTAAAGGGGTAGATTCTAAATAAAATATATAACTGGGTAGCATTACCGTGTCCGGGCACCATGTGCACTCCCGTTGGTGAAAAGGATGTGCTAATTTAAACAGAATATACATATCTGTAGAACATGCTGAATGTTTTGTATAAAAAAAATTGTCTTGTGTTTAAGAAGCATGCAAAAAGAAATCAATGGAATTATCATTCATTTTTTAATTTTTTTTTACAAATGCATACTGTACCTGTACAAACACTGTATATACAAATCCTTGTTGACCATCTTAACGTATCAAGTGTATGACATGTGATCATGGTGATGGTGTGTAGTGTGAGTAAACAACAAGCACACTATTCAATTAAAGTGTGTGACTTAATCTATGCTCTTATCAAACATATTAAATCAATATATATATTGAATAGAAATAATTAGAACAAATAAAATACTTGCGTGGTAGAACTTGTCCTATGTTGAACACAATGTATTAAAAACATTGACTATAATTAAGTAATATAGTAGTTTTACAAACAGCTTATTGAAACGAATTTGCCAAAGGAGATACGATTGATTCTACATTTAAGTTTCCCACTGGACACATGAAATAAGTGTAGTTTGTAACCTATTTTATACAAAATCAAATATCTCACTGAAACTCTGAGCACTGAAAAACTTCTGCATCAAGGGTTTAGATATCATAAATTGATAAAAAAAACATTCCCTAAATTTTATTATAGATATTGGTCAAATTTTGGTTGCGTTTATCATTACATGACTGCAGAGATATTGCCGTTGTATCAATCTTCCTTGAGCAATTTCAACAATATAGCCAGCCATGCTCAGAATGGGCAGTCTTTGTTAAAACACTCTTAGAAGAGAATGGGTTTGCTAATGTCTGGACAAACCCTAATATTTGTATCACCCTGATATTTTTTTAAATTTATTTAGTCAACGTTTATTTGATACTTATCTTCAAAACTTGCATTGTGAAATTGACAAAAATTGTAAATTAGAAAGCTATAGCAAATTTCGGTTGAATTCTCATATGAATGCTTCATTTTGTGATAAAATAAGAGAAAGGAAATACAGAAGTGCTTATTCTAAATTAAAACTTAGCTCACATCCATTAAGAATTGAAACTGGCCGTTATCGTAGACCATTCCCCATCCCCAGGCCCGAGAGGTTATGCACTACATGTAATAAAGTAGAAGACGAGCCACACTTTTTAATAAGCTGTCAAAAATATACTGATCAACGATCCACTATTTTACAAAATGTGAACGATAACAATTTTAGTAACTTAAATGAACTTGATAAATATATTTTTCCTATGAGCAGTAATAATGTAAAACTTATAAATAATGAACCTAAATTTATTTATGAATGCTTATTTCATAAATGAAACTTTGTCAACATTGTTTAATGAGTCTTTAATTTGTCATTGTCAAGCCCATTGTATTATTATGTGGTTGTACAATAAAATATTGTTATTGTTATTGTGATTGACTTATTAAGAAAATTTGGTTCTACATGCAGGGCTCTTATACATCAGGGCATTTTACATCCAAACTTCTATGGCAATATCATTTATAAAGCATATAAATTCAAAAATTGTCCTTCCAATCTTATTAATCCGTTGAACAAACTTATTCATAAAGGATATAAGAGCATATAAATACAGCATTGTTAAATCTTTACTTCTGGTTTTTGTTGGCAAAAATATCGATCATCTCTAAACATATGTAAGAAGGCTTGTTATCATAGTCAACGGAAATTATGGCCTTAGCTAGCTGTTAGTAACTGCGAGCATTTGTCTGGACAGTACCTGTGTGTGTTGTCTTCATGTTTTATGTACTTCATTGTAAAGGTACTCGTCTTGATAAGTTGGACTTTTTTCTAGTTTGATTTTTACTGTGAGTCTTTTTGTGTATTTATTTTTTAGCCATTCACCACACATAGGGGAGGGTTTGGATCCAAGAAAACGAGTTTAACCCCACCGCAATTTTTGCGCCTGTTTCAAGTCAGGAATATGTTGGTCATTGGCTTGTCCTTGTCTGCTTATAAAATTTAGGTTCTTGATATTTGAGTTATTGGATGTGGTTTGTTTCCATTGATTTATTCACTTTTTTTACCTTTTTGGGCCATTTAGGGCTTGCTATATGGTGTGAGGTTCCTCACTGTGTTGAAGACCGTACG
>MJUU01071880.1:316137-331012 GCA_002080025.1 Modiolus philippinarum
CCCCCCCCCCGCCTTGAAAATAAAATAAAATAAAAAAAAAGAAAAAGGAAAAAACATAAAACAAAACAAAACACAAAAAACAAAAACCAAAAAAGCCTAATTGCACACAAATATATCATTGTATACGGTATAAACCTGTACATTTCTCCTATATCAATTTTGACAGTATTTACCCGGGAGCACTTATAAAAAATATTTCCATGTCTACTGAAGCTGTGATAATGTGAAGCTCAATCTGGATAAAATTGTTTACCCGTTGTACTAAACTGAACACTCAACCATCATATATCCTGTTTATTAAAGGTCCGTTTTTTTTTTTAATTCTAAAACTTTTTTTTACATCAAACAGAACTTGAAACATGTTTTAAGCTAAACCTAAAATATGTTAATAATAAGACTTTAAAGTTTGAAATAGCAATATATGCCCGCCATCTTAAAACATGCTTGAAGAGGTACCGTGCACGAGCGTATATACGAGAATAACACGAGGAACGGAAAATCAGAAATTGACTTGCACGATGCCGTTTTTCGGCTTTCACGAAACAAGGCAAGTAACGACCCTCCAACACGGCAACACGTGAAATGGTGTTATTTTCGTGCAGCGTGTTTTCCATTTTCTATTTCACGTGTTGCCGTGTTGGAGGTTCGTTATTTGCCGTGTTTCGTGAAAACCGAAAAACGGCATCGTGCAAGCCAATTTCTGATTTTCCGTTCCTCGTGTTGTGACATTTTATTTATCGTACGCCAGTACACGTTCCTCCCTGAATGGTTGAGAGATAAGAATAATAAAACACTGAAACATAAACTAATGTTTAAGCAGTTTTATATTTTAGAATTATTATTTCAATGGTTTTGTTATTTTCATCTAGTTGATGAAACATCAACCGTGAGTGTTCAGGGCCTAGGTTCAGGGCATGTTTCAAGGTTTCAAAATTGACGGCATGTATTTTCTATCTGAAACATGAAGCGTGTTTTATTATTAACTTACAATGTGTTTGACCAAAAACTGAAAAAAACGGTGCAAACTATATGTACTTGAATTTTATAGAACTATCGGAAGCATGTGCATCAAACTGAAACTGAACAAACCACAAAAAGCTGTAGCAAAGTATAAAACGCACGAAATGTAGAAAAACTAAAGCATAAGCAGCCAAAGCAAAACTAAACTTAAATTTTAGAAAGCAGAGAACGAAATCATATGCAATCAGAACATCATTCTTGTACTGACTCATTCTTTTAAGCAAAGAAAAACTATTTTCAGCCCTGAAATATGGTTTGGACGGAAATGACGAATAAAATTCTTTCTGAAACGTACTCCCTAATATATGATCACTTTAATTTTGGAGTTCTTAAATTTTTGAATTCTTTATAGGCAGTGGCTGCGCGTCCATGCCGCATGGGTGTGTAGCCCACACAAGCTCCGCATACACGCTTCCGTTTTTTCTTATATAGAAAAGGAATATTTTCCGGATATTCGGATGAAAGTATCTGAAATTATAATTTTAAGATAACGACAGAGTGAGTTCTAAACAATTTAATGTGGTTACAATTAATTAAAAATTGTTATTTATCTAAATAAATGATCAGCAGATCAAATAAAAAAAATGAAAAACGGAAAAATAATATTAATATGAAAATAGACCCGTTCAAGTGGTGTTCTACAGGTATTTTAGCTGAACACTTCATAAAGTCTGATTTTTTATTGTTGCCAGTTATGGCAATTGTCGTGAGAATAGTTTGAAAAGAACAAGATGACAAACAGTAGAAAATGCCCTTACAGGAACCAGGACATACACAAAATGAGGATGAAAACGTAAGAACATATGTCCATTTATAGTAAGAAAATGTTTTTGTCGAACTCACGAAGACAAAAGCCAAATGCCTTGATATTTCCTTTTTTTAGGTCTATACACTGAATTCTTCAATCGAAATAGGTAGCCCATGGAAGCAGAAACACAAAGTACGGTCTCATATTTTTCCACATCGTCTTTTTTTTTTTTATCAAATTTATAATGTCTATCACAAGTTGCACAGTTCTGGAAATAAATATTTACCATGCTACTGAGCATGAATTATCTTCCTCTCGTGTTTATTATTGTATATTGGACTATCAAAAAGGAATCATTTATTTCCTTTATTTTCTGGAAGCAACTATATCGCCATATGGACTCTCTAATACTGTATCACCGGGACAACCGTCCAATAATTTGAATATCAATATAGTTAGTAATAATGTGGAGATTCCAAGTGATATCTGCAACAGTAGCTTCTCTAAATATTAGGTTTTATAATAATTTTTTAAAATTCCAATTGACGCAAAAAAAAAAAAAAAAAAAAAAAAATCAGTTGAAAACTTTCGACTTCCAGGTAGATTGTGATGTCAAATTTTGCCGGAAGACCCGGAATTTTTTTTGTTTTATACAAGAACCGGAAGCGTGGTCGCGCAGCCTGTGGGCTACGCATCCACGCGGCGTGGACGTGCAGCCACTGCCTTCTTTATAAATGAACACAGATGAAATACATTTTTATATTTTTTAACAAATTTTGAACATGATACGCAGTGCTGTGTTTTTTACTACATGCTTCAAGGACGTTTTATAACTAGTTTTTTTACTTTTTAGTATATTCGATCAAAAACTCTTTAGAGCTTGTTTGGGTCACGTCAAACTCAACCCCAACCGCCCCATTTTTCCAAGCTCAATTATTTTTTTATTTTCAATTATTCAGAAATTTTCTTTAATTCCTATCAATTTTAGTAAAAATCAGTAAAAAAAATAAAACAAAACCCTTCCACCCATCCTAGATTTTTTGTTACAGGTGGATGAGAATCCACTAATTAACTTGAAAGGGCCTTTTCTTTGTCGTAGTCATATTTCCGTATATTTTGGATCTATTCCGTGAACGATTTATTATTACAATGCGTGTTCAAGGGAAGTAACTGGAATAAGCCACGCAAGCACAAATTTTATTGAAGATGGGTAAGCATATGAAAGTGAATAGATCTTTTGATTGCGTATATTCTTTGATCCCATTTGAAGTGCATGTACGATGTGTCATTTGCGTGGACATGGATATCTTATTATTTATCGTGCATTTCATTTGTGAATGTATTGAACTGCTCACAGGAGTCGGAAATTTTATCAATATATCAATACAAGTTCACTCACTACGTTCGTGAAACTTCGTTCGTGAAACTTCATTGTGTGGGCTTTGTATTTGAACTTGTAAATTTCCAACTCCTGTGATCTGCTGTTGATGTTCCACGAAACACCCTTTGCCATATATATACCAGGCTACATGTACTCATCCCAGGGTTCGACACAGTTGTCCTGTAGCCCAGGCTAGTAAATGTGACGAAGGACTACTATAATTATTTATTTGATAGTCCTTAGGGCAAACAAAATTTGGAAACTTTTTCAACATGCTCAAAGGCACAGTAAAATCAACACAGGTCTATAGCATATAGCTAGGGCCAGTAAAATCAACACAGGACTAGGTAGTGAAGTCAGGCACCTTGCAATCCTTTATGGTCTACTGAGAATTAAATTTGGTGTCATACCCTGCATCCTTACGTCAACTTTTTTTTATTATCTAGTTCTTCTTCTTTGGATTTCATCAAAACTTCAGGTTGCTGAAGATTACTTGACGTTACATTTTTTGTGCATGCATGATAAGATTTATCAGTATTTATTTACAAGCCAAAACAAATAATAATAACAGATGTGCTATATTTACAGAAATGATTAAAATCAGAAAAATATGTTTAAATTAATGTTTAGAATTGGACAGAGAACAATCAGAGTTAGCTGGTCTCTGAAACTGCCAACTGTTGTGCATTGGATGATGTTTGGTGGTAGGTTGTTCCATTGTACTATGGTATGAGCCTATGAGGAACAAATGACCATTTGTATTTAAATGTATCTTTTAAAGTCTGTATGTGTCTAAAGGTTTGATTGTGAGATTGTCTTGTTCTTCTGTTCTTAGTTGATCCAAAAGGTCGGTGTGTGCTATATTCACCTCTTGGCGTCATCTGTCAGTCTGTTAATTTTTCACAAATAAATTCAAACTTTCCAGAAATATGGGGGGTCTTTTACAAAGATAGCTCATTTCATTTGGATCAAAATACACCAATCAACTCCAAAACTTTTTAATGGAAATTCCAGAAAAGTTCCATATATTACACAGGGTGAAAAGGTAAAGATCACCAAGACCAACCAAAGGAGGAAAATACAGTCATGACAGTCAATTTTCCCAGCAAATGTGAATGCTTTGAATTAGACACCATGTTAGAAGAATTATAGTCCATATAGAATATATGGGAAAAAGCATTGAATTGATGGTATTTGAATGGACTAGTACCAAACAAGTTTTCCAGTCCATTGAAAAATCTGACCAAATACCAGAGAGTGTTGATAGGTGTATATTGGGTTTTTTGAGTTGATGAAAATTGTAAGAACTAGAAAAACTATGAGCAAAGCTAACCGATATATACCCCCTGTCCCCCATGTCATATTCAATCAAATCAAATTATGAAAGAAAAAGTGTACATCTACCATCTACATTATGTCAAAAAGACTGTGTTAAAGTTTCATGAAAATCTATTCATTGGTTCAGAAATAGTAGCGGATAAGAGATGAGTACACACTTGTAATGTAATAGGTAAGTCCGTGTTTTGCTTTGTTATTGGAAACCCAAAAAATCAATCAAATTGAATTCTGAAATAGGCGGTGCACATCTACATTATGTCAAAAAGACTGTCTTAAAGTTTCATTAGAATCTATTTAGTGGTTCAAGAGAAGTAGTGAATAAGAGATGGGTACCCACTTGAAATGTTATGGCAAAGTCCATGTTTTGCTATTGGAATCACCAAAAATCAATTTAATCGAATTCTAAAATAGGAGGTGCACATCTACATTTTGTCAAAAAGACTATGTTAAAATTTCATGAAAATCTATGTACTGGTTCAGGAAGAGTAGTGGATAAGACCTGGGTATCCACTTGTAATGTATTTGCTAATTCCATGTTTTGCTATGGGAAACCCCAAAAATCAATCAAATCAAATTATCAAATAGGAGGTGCACATCTACATTATGTCACAAAGACTGTGTTAAAGTTTCATGAAAATCTATTCAGTGGTTCAGGAGGAGTAGTTTATAAGAGATGTGTACATACATGTAATGAAATGGCCAAGTTGTTTTGCAGTGAGAAGCCCCAAAAATCAACTTCATCAAATTCTGAAAAGACTTGTGTTAAGTTTCATGAAAATCTATTCTCTGGTTCAGGAGGAGTTGTGGATAAGAGATGGGAAACCTCAGGTGTAATGGATGGACAGAAGGATGGACAGACAACCCCATCACTATATACCACCAACTTTTCAAGCGGGGGATATAAATATAGAAATACAAAAGGCAGACAGCACGGTCAGGGGTTTAACTTTAAAAAAAAGTTAATAAGTGAAGTAACTGAATCAAGTTTCATATCCAAACTTCCAGGCTCTCTACCTTATTTGGCACTCAAACAATAAGTAATTTTTATCTACACTGAAGAGACATAAGTTATGCAGATACTAAATTCACAGTAACAGGGTATTTTGTTGTTTACTGTATATAATATGTAATTATACCCCCACACAATGAGTCAGGGATGGCTCTGGCTTCTGAATATCTGTTGCCAGAAAAATCGCCAACTTGTATTTTTTGTCGCCAATTACAAAAATTTGTCGCCAGTTAGGAAGCATCCAATAAGTTTTCTAGGTTGGACGACAGACTTTTGTGTTCTTTCTTCCACACTAAAAGAATAGTTCTATTTTGTATTCTTTAGTTTTGATGGCACAAATTCTTTATCATTTACATGCTCGCTGTTTTGGTTTGAATCGTATGCTTAACATTCCTTGTTTGCTGCCTTTTGCGGGTACTATTTTCAAATATTTCATAGTTATGTCCTTCAAAGTCGTTAATGTTTCATCTGCAGACAGATGTTTTGATTCCCCTTACAATGAGGAATTTTTTACAATCTTTTTTTTCTTCATCATTTTTATGCTTTGTTGATTTGGTTTGAGGAATATCTTCCACTGCAATGTCATTTTGGACATATCTTAGAATTTCATGGCACTAAGATCTCCCAAAAATGAGGGAGAAATTTTTTTAATTCAAGTTTCAAATAAATAGTTTATCTTTCAATAGGTCAATAAAAGTATTAAACAAAAATTGAATTTGCAATTATTTGGATAAAGTTTGTTAGACTTCAATATTATTCCTTAAAATTAGTTCAATTTTTTATTTAATAAGACTTGATATGCAATTTTTAGTAAAAAGTAACACTCAAAGCCTCTTTAATTTCGTTTTCACAACATGGAAAAGGGGAAGTAACTCAACTTCATAATTGCATATTTTCGTGAACATTTATGAAAATATAAGTAGTGATATTAAACGAAAAAAAAAAATGAAAAGTATAAAATTTTAGTGTATAATAATACTCTTTCAATTCCTTTGATTGGGCTTGTATCTGTCACAAGTCATTTTGTCACGTGCACAGGTAAATAAACAGGTCATGCAATCAACAGATGACCGGAATTAATCAATGGACTGCAAGCTATGAATTGACATTAAGGTTAAAGGCCCCTTTTTCAGTTCAATGTTAAACCTATGGGAATTTTGTGTAAAACCCCCAGCCTTAACGGCTTGTTGGTTTATTCCAGAAATTTATCTGCAAATTATTGAGATAATTGCCAATGCAAAGCTACCATTATTTTATGCTAGTATCAACAAATTGAATGATTTTGCAGAAAAAAATCTTGAAAATATTATGGTAGTTGGATGTTTTCTGGGACAAAAATGCGGTCTGTTCGATTGATTTGCCGTTTTTTATATTGATTATCATAAATAACTTATTCATTTGTTGATAAAACTTGCAACAAATGGTAGCTTTGTATGCATAAATGAAGCAATTTTCTGCAAATGAAGTTTGGTGAAGAACCAACAAGCCGTTAAGGCTGGGGGTTTTACATAAAATTCCCATAGGTTTAACATTGAACTGAAAAAGGGGCCTTTAACCTTAAATTATTACCTATGGTTATTTTAACAACAAAAATCATGAAAGGTTTCAACTATGAAAGGTAAAAATTGGATAATACCGGCAAGTTGATTTGAAAAACGTTGTCGCCAAAAAAATCGCCAGGAACGAATGAAAATAAAATCGCAAATTGCGACATTGGCGAAGCCCAGCGTGGGTGGTATATTGGAATACCCTTGTCTGTTTGTCTGTCATTTTGTCCATTATTTTTTGTCACAAAATTCTCACCTCTCCTTGAACATGTTGAAGGGATTAATTTGAAATTTGGTATGCTGCTCTGTTTTTTCAATGAGTTGTGTGTTGAAATTGTGTTGCCTGCATAAATGCAGTGGCGACATAAAGGGATCAATATCCGTCTTCTTGCTTCGGCGACGTCATCGTTGTTTGCATCACAAAAAATTTTGTCACATTTTTCTCAGGAACTATGTATCGTAGCCTTTTGCAATTTGGAATAGAGTGTTAGTATATATGGGGAATTACACGATGTAATAGAGTTTTGGATCTCTGGCATGCCCACTTCCTGTTTGATGGAACTTAGAAATTTTTTTTGCATCTTGAAAATTTCTGTCATGTTTTTCTCAGGAACCATGTATCTGAGCCTTCTGCAATTTGGCATGCAGTATTAGTATGGGAACCTATACCTTGTTATAGAGTCTGAGATCTCTCCATGCCCACTTCCTGTTTGAAAGAACATAGAATATTTTTTGCCGATTGGAATCAAAAAAATTTCTGTCACATTTTTCTCAGGAACCATATTTGAGGGGGGCCGGCCCTTTTTCGGGATGTCGGGATTGGATGTTTTTAACCCCGGGATTTCGGGATTTTTATGATTTAAGCCCGGGATTTCGGGAAATTTATTCACCGGGAATCGGGATTTCATCAGTCTNGTGACAAATAATGAAAATGGTTGCTAGCTTGAGCTATTGATTTGGTGTAGTGTTGATTTGTTATCTTACAAATATATTCTAAAGAAGTATGGCCATTAAGGCGTGAAGTTTTTTCCTATGTTTGGTCAGAATATGCTTAAATGATGTCGAAAATCGTTTCAGATGGTCTCTGGTATGTGTACTCATTAGAAATAAAATTAATATATGCCACATTTGTATATTTTCTGACTTATTAGCAGTCAAACCTGGCTGTAAATAGCCTTTTGTGTCAAATTTAGCTATTTTACGGTGTTTGAGAAGACTCAAAGGACACCGAGAACCAAATCCATTTTTTTTGCTGCGAACGTATTAACATTTGCTCTTCCAAATGGCAATAAGTTTATTTTGGTTCTGGATGTCCTATACAACGAATTTTAACAAAAACCTACAAAAATTGTCAAAATCTGTCAAAATTGCATACAAGTGGCAAGTTCAGTGGCTTCATCTTTTATGTAAATGTACGAGAATGCATTTGAATTGACTTTTTTTCTGATAGTGTATATAACAGATGTTCTCTTAAATCAGTTTTCGAGAAGATTTAATGCATTCGCAAAATTAGTATGCTGAAGGAAACAGCACATTAGCCACTGTCATACTAAAAATGTGTACAGAGACTTCATATACGATTTCATTTGATGTCACAACATCTGTTATACCAGGATCATGTTCAAACATTTTCACGTTGGAAGTGTTATTGTCAGACATTTGTAGGATGCTTCTAACCACAAATAGAGCATTTTTAGTTAAGTATGAATTTATTGTAGGACTGACACATTCTGAATTCGACTAATTACCCGAATCTTTAGATGTATTGTATGATACATCTACACTCGAGTGTGAAGGAAAATACCCTTTAGGCAGAAAAGGCTCGACCCTATCTTAATTTAAGCCTTCATTAATCATATTCTCAAATATTGTCTCTATTTATTGAAATTGATTCGCCAACAGATATAGTAATACAACCGAAAATTCAAAAAGAATTATCTTATTTTATTACCAGATTTTTTTTTCCTTTTTTGTCACGTACTAAAGTGGTACCCTTGTTTCTAAGTGTTTTCGATGTTGCCATTGTCCATGGATTGTTCGTTCTTTTGACTGACGGTTCGGTTCTCCCTTACTTTGCCCACTGAATACAATGTAGTGTATTATTAAATCTCAAAAGCAAAATAAATAAGCCAAAGATGATATTTAGAAAGACAATTATCTGCGTTAAGTATTTTATGAAAAGTATTATTTGTATAGGTTAATTGTATTATAAGTACATGTATTTATTAAATAAGGGCAGTAGAACATCACAAAAAGTTGCACTTGGGTCATTAGAGTATAAGGGACCGACCATTTAACCTGAAGGGGGGGGTTATGATTTTTTTTTCTGGACAGAAAATTTTTTTCGCGCTTCGCGCGAAACAAATTATTTATTTTTTGCACGCGTATCAACAAAATATTTTTTTTTTCAAAATTAACATTATTTTTTTGGGCAGAAAGCCTCCTTCAGAATTTTTTTTTCATCATTTTGGCAGTCAAAATATTTTTTTCACATAAAATCAGATCCAAAATATTTTTTAGAAAAAAACCATAGCCCCCCTCCCCCTTCAAGTTAAATGGTCGGTCCCTAAATAATTTATTAAATTGATTTTTAATACATATACTACAATGATTAAGGCACTTAAATATTTAATTCACAACATAAACAATCCAATTGAATTTTGTGAACACGGAAAATATAAAAAATTACAACACATAACAAAACACATTTCCATTTCCATGCTACTTAGGTATTTTTTGTATTATAAAAAACTAAACTCGTATCAGTCAACTATTTTTTGGTTTTCACCAATTAAAGCACCAAATTTGAAATTTTCAAAGAGCTGTTATTTCTTTCTTGCTCTACTAAACAGTCATGGCTTAATGCATGATGACTGTAATGTCATGACAATGCTAAAACAACTGGAAAGTTTATCTTCTCGGAGTTGTATCACGCGTCAAACCCCTACGAGCATTTTATTTTTAAATTGGCAGATATCTGATTTACCCAAAGTACGACACCCCTTCTAACGCCTGTTGGAAAACTCTGCTAGTAGTTCACTTCTCTGACATCCACATGCATCAAATTTACTGCCACTACTGGTTCCTAGTGTCTGTTGGTGGTGTCTGTATTTGAAGGCATTGAAAGACAAGTCGTCAAATATCTAGACAATCCAAAATTTTTAGATTTAAACGTATTCAGTTGCAACAAAATACTGATGTTACTGCAAATGTAGTTTATGCAGACTGCAATTGAAACAAATTATGTCTCTTCAGTGGAGATTAAATCACAATATTTTGATGACTATGTACATATTATATTTAGTTAAGCATGTGTATATACATCATCAATGTTTAAAATAGCTTTTGATAATTTAAATGGTTTTGCTTTTTTCTGCACGTCAAAATCGACATTTACAGAATGGCACTTCTTAAAAAGAACACAACTTCTTTCCCATTCATAATATATTTTATAACAAAATCAGATAAAAAGTGATAATATACACATAGATGCATTCTATCACTGTATCTTATTGGTATTCTATGATATGATCTTATAAAACCTGTTACTTGAGTGGGAGTAATAATTGATTGAGTTATGAGTTATTATAGATGTCTATATGTATAGATACTGATGATGATAATAAATTCTGATAGCTCATTAAATCGGCAAGATAATCTACTACATTAATAAAGTTTGTATGTATAGTCATTATGTTTTAAGCAATTAATCAGCATGTTCCACACTGCTATGCTTCTCGTTTAGCGATTATCTATCATACAGTGTGAATTTTAAAAAAAATGGAGAGAGGTTTAACTTTTGACTAAACCATGAAAAGTCTAAGTTATATTTCTATTTGTCATGCCAATAATACTGTTATTAATTCCTCGGATTCTTTTATAAATTGCACAATTCTACAGGATTATATAATTCAGCATATGGGACAAAAACAAATGGATCCATTCTTTGCACTTTTACTAACATGTATCTATGTTATTATTTTTATGACGGGTGTGATGGGAAATTCGAGCACCTGTCTTGTGATAAGAAGGAACAGATATATGCATACTACAACAAATTTATATTTGGTAAATCTGGCCATTGCTGACCTCTTCATTACTATCTTTGGTAAGTCCAGTTTAATTGAGAATTCTAGAAAATATTTTTATGATGAATTTTGAATTCTAATACTCAAAGCAAAAGAAAAGAATAAAGACAAAGATGTCTTTTGTGAAAAAAAAGCCATGGTTTGATCCAGATATATTATTTTAGTTCTACGTTTCTGTAATCTTGTTTTAGAACCGTAGCAAATATATTTGTGTAGTTTTGAATTTTAGTGTAATGAATGAAAGGTAGAAAGAAGCATATGTCTACCAAGTATTGCATTGTAAGAAAACTTGGCACAATAAAATCATGGGACGCTGGCACAATAAACATGTGGCCAGAAAAAGCAATTTTAAATTACAAAAAATTAAAAAAGCCAGAAAGAATGATAGTGCATCCATATGAGAAATTCTCTCAAGAACAAGTCCACAATAACTGAAATGTATATAGAGCACACATCTCTCTCACGGGGAATCTTTTTACGGACTCCACACTGCAGGAGATCTAGACAAAGGATGGCTTCTTTAACAAATATTGTAAGACAATATGCCTATACAATAGAGTGTTGTTTTCTGTTATTTAAACCATTTTGAAGCAATCAGAAAATAGTGATAATGAGATTAATTATAAAAAAATACAATCTGGTTTTAAGCAAAAACAGTACTTAAAGTTAAATGGCTATTTTCGTATATAATGATAGCATTTGTAAACAAAGCGAAGTACTGATGCTTCCTGACGTTAATACGTACTGTTGTAAATAAGTATTTCTTGTGACGTAAGTAAGGATACTTTGATGTCATAATTATATTTCGATAGACTGTGACTTTACACTGAGAAGCATCAGAGTGATTGATATATGGCTTTAAATAACACAAAAATATGACTATGATGTGCCGTTTTCAATCTCCACGGGAAGCGCGTGTTGAATAAGATTCAATCTTTTTTGCTTAGGATTATATGGTTTATACATTTTGCGTCTAATCCTTTTTTTCATTTATGAATGCTTCATTTTTCCGAGATTGCAACCCGCTTATTTATCTTGTATCAGTAAGGAACATAACGTATTCTGGTTTTACATTTTACCTTATTTTAGCTGAATGGAATCATTTCATCAGTTTCCTGATATGTGGTTTGGTTTGCTTGGACCTTACAATTCCAAATTTGCAATGCTCCTAGATTGTATTAGTCTATTCTTTTCCCTTTTCTTTAGTTAGAAGGTTTCCGTGTCCTAGCTAATCGTTTCTACTTGTCGTTCATCTTACCGATATTGCTGTGTTCAAAGCTCCTTGTATCCTACCTTTGTTGCTTGCCCTTTTCGATCTTTCATCCTATTGACAGTACTCTTTTCAAAGCTGCTCGTGTCCTAGATTTTGGCCTTATAGGTCATCCAGCTTACTGACATGGCCGTGTTCAAAGCTGCTCGTGTCCTACCTTGGTTGGTTGTCCCTTTCGATCATTCAGCGTATTGACAGTGGTTTGTTTAAAGCTGCTCGTGTCCTAGATGTTTGGCCTTTTAGTCATCTAGCTTGTTAACATTGCCGTGTTAAAAGCTACTAGTGTCCTAGTGGTTGGTTCTTCCGGTTTTCATCCTAATAATATGCATTGATCTGTTAAGTGTTTTGATCTAGTCTAAAACAAAGAAGTCCGTCGTAAATTGCGATGCTGTTTATAGCTTCAGTGCTAAGTGTTATGATACCTCAGTTTTTGTAGGGGTTCACACTGCTAGTACTTTAGTTATGTTGCGTTCTTGTTCATTTTTGTTCATTTGTTTTGTCTTTGTCATACTGTCTCAATTCTTGTCGGGATTTTGGATTTATGATTTTAGAATTTCCCCTCTCCTCGTTCTTGGTTCGGTATTCATTTGTCAGTGTATTCTCGTATAAATATTTTTATACCCCGAATAAACTAATATTTTATATTCTATCAGTACAAATCAGCCAATTATTACTAAAAGGCTTAAATTAGTCTTTCATACCAGATCGTTATACGTTTGTTGAAGATTCTGCATCCATGATATGATAAACATGGATGCAGCGTTGCTCGACATCTAGCAATAAATTCCGCTCAAACCGTTGCTAGCTAGTGGCCGTCTTGAACTTACTGTGAGGTAACAAAGCTCATTGTTGAAGGCCTCATGGGGACTTCAAGATGAAAAAAAGCAATAAAAGCGTGTCCACTGTTTGTTTTTACCCTGTATATTTGTAGAGACTTTGTTTCATGTCCATTAACTCCATATCCCTTCGTTGATCATTATCAAGTACAAGTAAAACAAGACTACTTGAGGAAACAACATCTTTGTATCTTATGTCAGGAAAAAGCTTGAAATACATATTTCCTTTTCAGAAACTTTTCCTTGCTTAGAAAAATATGCTTCAAATGTTTTAATTAGCCTGACTGCTAAAACACTTATTCGGTCAAGTTTACTTTTTTAACAACTCTAACGTTATATTTATTTCAGATGCATTAAAAGCCAATATAGCTTGAAGTCAGGTTTTGTTGACGAATTTTCTATATAATCATAACGTTTTAGATAAAAACGTCTTTAAACAATGAATTTTAACATGAAATACCACGTTTTGTAGGTATCATGACTTAAATAGGGACACCTCTGACAACACAGCCTGCACTCCGTACAACGGCAATCAGCTAAGTCATAGCTTTCGGTATTCTTTAGTTCTGAAGTGCACTTGTATCTCTACGGTGCGAATAATTATATAAAATATGGAAGGCCGAAAATAAAATTATATGAAAAACTAATAGGGAACAAATTACCTACAATGGCGGAAAAGTAACACTACAATCAGCTAAGAACAGGGAAATACTACTTAGCTTTATCAAATTTCATAAGTTTTTCAAATGATAATTTTTGTACGAAACCATTAAGAATACTATCAAAGGAATTTTCTGTAAAACATTCATTGTTCCTTAGTGTTCTGTCGAATACCAAAGCTATAAAAATATCGTTCCTCATACACGGTGTCGTCCTAAGTTTTTTCATTGCTAAAATGCTTACGAGTGTGAACAATATGAAAATAAATCAAATTTGACCAAGATTAATGACAATCCTCTGCACTTGTTAAAATTCAACTTTGGTCATTTTCACCATTACTGTACACTGATCTGATGTGACTATAATAACTATTTCTACTAGGTTTGTCCTAATGACTGTCCATCTGTCTGAAATATTCCAATTCTACCAATATCTCATCATTTTTCTGTTTTTTATTCGCACTTTTAAACAATTTCAACATGAGATACTTGCCTTTAGAGATACCCAAGTTTGTATTATTTCTGGAGTGTTTTAATGAAGTCTTGCAATAGTTTAATATTTGACATCATCCTCTAAAGAAATAAAATCTTCACATATGATAGTGGTTATTAGAAATAACCTATGATTTCAATTAGCTTTTTACTGACACTCTTTGATATGTTTGCAAGCATTTCTATAACTGTAATAATTAAATAAAGACTGCTTGTAATGTCTGTTAACCACTAGAATTACAAAAGATTCTAGACTAATGGTTTATGACAATATGATTCTATTGTACTTTTGAGACAAAGCTATGTTGTTGGGTAACTGACAAAATAAAAGAAGATGTGGTAATTAGTTTTACTTTACTGCACTAAGATATATGTAAACTCAGGTCCACGTGTTGGAAGAAATGCCACGCTTCCTGCACGTTAAAGAACCCTTGTAGCAAGCTCTTTTTTGGGGTGGTCCGTAGGTGATCGGCTACAAGGCTAAATT
>MJUU01071880.1:332389-354067 GCA_002080025.1 Modiolus philippinarum
AGGTATCATACCACCAAAAGGAAATTCGTCCGCCAAAGGTTGTATGTTAAAATAGTACTTATCAATGGAGTATGGATATTTCTATGGGATGATTGAAATAGTTCTGTATCCAATGTAATTAACCTGCATACTGTTTGAAAGCTGAACATCTTAGGTACCCAAAAAAATCTTTATTTTATTCCTATCAGTTGTGATAAATTTTTTTTGGTAAAAACAATGACATGACCATTTCACGGGTTGGCAGTGAAAGTGGAAGTTGATTTTTGATAGTAGTATTCTTCGGGTGGAGGGCATTTTCTTATATGCAATGAAAGTTGTCCTCAAAATTTTTGTGGAGGCTAATAATATATCTAATTTATTAGGTAAGAAGTTTCGCTTTATTTGAAACAACAGTAAATGTGCTATGGTTCTCAGAAAATGACCAATTTAACATAGACAAATAGGGAAAAATCAATGGTGGTATGATACCTTTGAATGGGCTTTAACTGAAGGCACGCCCTTTTCCTTGATTGAACCAATGAAATCTTGTGTTGATGATTACCTTTGACATCTTGGGTATAAAAGGAAAAATGGCGTTGTTTCAAGACGATATAATTTTGCCTAGTTACACAGAATGCGTTTTGGATCTCCGCGTTTCTTATGCAAGAATCGTTACTAAATTGACCTATAAGTAAAGTATGTTAAAAAATCTATCTGTACATATAATTTTGTCTGGGTACATGCATTTTAACACCCTTTAGCAATTGATTGTGACCAGTCTTCCGTTGAATATTTTCATCACGACAGTAAATTATGTAAGGAATTCGCATGTTACCTCTTTTTGGAGGCAACTTTAATCTCTTTTTAACTACAAAGTAAAGATCTGGGAATTGAATGACGTTTTCACTTAATATTGTATTTGTTTATTTCTTTTGAAATCTTGACATTTTGTCGATTGTTTATTTTCGTCGCCATGCTGTTAATCTGTTCTGAAAAAGTTTTTAACACAGAAGAGCTTTTCTAGAAGGGAGATAATTTTATACCACTAGATTTCCCGCTGTGTACACTGATCTGATGTGACTATAATAGCTATTGCTACTAGATTTGTCCTGATGACTGTCCATCTGTCTGAAATATTCCAATTCTACCAATATCTCATCATTTTTCTGTTTTTTTTTTCGTAATAGAAGCTGAAAAAGTCGCACTTTTAAACAATTTCAACATGAGATATTAGTTCATTTGTACTTGCCTTTAGAGATACCCAAGTTTGTATTATTTCTGGAGTGTTTTAATGAAGTCTTGCAATAGTTTAATATTTGACATCATCCTCTAAAGAAATAAAATCTTCACATATGATAGTGGTTATTAGAAATAACCTATGATTTCAATTAGCTTTTTACTGACACTCTTTGATATGTTTGCAAGCATTTCTATAACTGTAATAATTATATAAAGACTGCTTGTAATGTCTGTTAACCACTAGAATTACAAAAGATTCTAGACTAATGGTTTATGACAATATGATTCTATTGTACTTTTGAGACAAAGCTATGTTGTTGGGTAACTGACAAAATAAAAGAAGATGTGGTAATTAGTTTTACTTTACTGCACTAAGATATATCTCAAGTATGAGGTCACTCCATTGTTACAGCATCTTCCTGTAAGTAATTTGCTTTTTTTGTGGAAATTCTTTCTGGACTATTAGGTTCAATGGTCGCCATCAGGAGTTGGTTGACCAGTATAATGTCTCAGTATGGCAACTTGTAATTGTCGTGATTACATTATTGAGTCGTCCCATCTTAACTACTGGACTTGACATGTTCATGACCATATGTTTTGCTTTGAACACACAGTAGAACTTCGATGACTCAAACTGCAATAGCTCGAACTCAATGGATGTCTCGAATCCATTATCTGGTCCCTTTGTTCAATTTTTAACACAGTTCGACCTCGATTGCTCGAACATCCTTCTAACTCGAACTGTTTTCATCGGTCCCTTGGGTGTTCGAGCCATCGAAGTTCTTCATCATACAGGTGACTGTAGTTACTAAGTATATATGTATTGCAGATCACTATTTATATGACAAAAATACAAAAGGGAACAAAACGGACCATGAAAGTATGGGTCTGGTAGGTCAAACATATCAGAGGATAAATAATTTAAAAGTTTTGTTTTTCAATGTGCAGTAAGCTATCCAAATCGCATGGCTTATTGTCATGTTTGAATAGGACAGCTTAATTGAATATCAACTCTCAGTTCGAGAAATCACATACTTATATTATGCCTTTATAGTTAATTATTTTGCAAAGAGGTTAGTGTATTTCTTGTTTTATGATTCTATCATATTCATGCTAATATTAAGCAAACAAATAAATGTACAGTAAGTGAAAATTATATTTCGATCATTTCAGAAAATCTTATAAAAAACTCAGTATCTTTAATTATTACTTAGATTCGCGTCTTCCCGGATTTGACATTACCGGTTTTGACTTTACCCTGGATTGACCCACTGACAGTGTGACGGGTGCTGTGCACAGAGCAGGACATGCTTACCCTTCCGGAGCACCTGATGTCACTTTTGTTTATTGAGAGTTCACACTGTTAGTGCTTTAGTTTTTTTGTGTTGTGTATGTAATGTTCGTGTGTTTTGTGGGCATGTGGAGTCTTTGATCTTCCGTCTTTTGGTGTTCTTGCTTTTGCCTTGTCTCTGGACTTTGATTTGTGTCATCTTGTGCTTTGTTCCTTCGGTATTCTACTGCCGTTGTTTAGATGGGAGAAAAATGTAGATGTCGTTAAGAACACAGTAAGAGAGTAATGTTTCCCTCATTACAAAGGTCAAGGAAACACACATTGCGATATGCACGAAATATAGTCGTTTCCTGAAACTTTGCTTTGTATTTGTCCGTTGCCTAAACGTACTGTAATTTTGCCCAGACGTACTGTAAGTTCTGTTATTTTAGTAATCGTCGACCAGAAGCTCTAACATTTTAATCACTACTTCCTCTGTATATTTTATCTGTGGTTCTGAGTCGTATTTCACAAAATATGCTTGAGCACCTCTAATTGCAGATCTTTTTCTTTTCTGTTACGAACGAGACTTCATAAAAAACTTCAAAACGGAACCATACAAAACAGTGGTAAACTTATTTCTATTTTCAATGATAACAGCAGGTATATTGACGATATTCTTGCTATTGATATTCCCCAGTTTTTAGATTATGTATACATTATTTACCCGCAACAATTGACATTAAATAAAGCTAACAATGATTCCAAATACTGCCCTTTTCTGGATCTAACTATCATTATTGACTTTGGTAAAATAAAAACTAAAACTAAACTTCGGTGCTGACCAGAAAACCGATTTTATGGAAACTTGCAAAAAACAAATTGTGCAAAATTGTGTTTAAAGTGTATCTCTGTCCTTAACTGAATTTTGGCTTTTCTATTTAGATCGTTTTGGTTTTTTGTCCTTTAACATGTTTTTTGGTTAATGTACTTCCAAAAGTTTTGGTTTGATCTGCACTGATGAGACATAAGTTGTCGAAATGCGCATATGCAGAAAATAAATTAATAGTAACTTCGGTATTCTGTTAGTTATACAGTGGCGGATCCAAACTTTCTGCTAAGGGGGGGACCAAAACTCTTCCATTAGGTGGGCCCAGAGCCCAATTTTTTTTAAAACCCTACGAATTTTAAATATTTCTCAAATGGTACGATTCACACGAGTTTGTTCTACTCTTGACGATTTTGATGAACGTAACCTTACTATCACATCCAAACTTTTACAACAGGATTTCAGATTTCATAAGTTGTTGAATACATTTAAGAAGTTTTATAATAGGTATGAACATTTGATATCTAAATATGGCGTTACTCGTAAACAGCTTATTACTAATCTTCGTTTAAATTACAGAAATGTTACTAAAAATGCCATAAATTGACTAAGAGTCCAGAAAAGCTGGGACGTAACTTATTTTCTTTACGTAATAGAGGATATCGACAAGATATTCTTTTTTTTATAATTAAATTGTTTATTGGCAAAAACATATAATGGTAAGCATAATATTCAGGATAATAACATATATAGCAACAGGCGGTTATAAACATAAATTGATTAATTATAAATGATAGGTGATAAGTATATTTGAAAGAAACTAGTACTATATAATAGATTATCAAAAATTAAAAATTATGAAAGGTATTTGCATTGGATTTTAAATAAATAATTATAAAAAGTTTAAGAGTATTTACAGAATTAATAAGAATATTTGCAATTTTAAAGGAAATACAGTGCATATAGGAATATTAATCTAGTAAAGGGAGCCGGGGGTTCCAGCATATGTTTGCTTTGTCACCCGAGTTATTCTTAATATATATATATTTTTCTAGTTGCAAATTCTCTTTAAGATAATTCTTAAGTGCTATGATGCTTACATTTGTCATATTGAGTTTGGTTCTATTTATGTAAAATTTTGACAGCAACAAATGAGATTCCTTATATTATTTAAAGTATTTCTTTCCCTATATCCAAATAATACAAACTCTAAATTAAGGGGGAGCTCAATTGATGTTTGACTAAAAATCCGTATGTTTAGATCTTCCCATAATTTTGAAATATTTGGACATGACCAAAAAATGTGCTGAATATCTTCAGTTGCTTCATTTAAATAGAAATTTATTTGTACCAAGAATTCTATGAATAATTCTGTATTGCAACCACTGCAATTTACAACTTTTGGTGGTTTTAAAGGCCATACATTGTATATTTTTCCAATCAAAAATATTATTTAATGTAGTTGACCATTTTTCTTCACAACCTATTGTATTAAAATTTTTACTTATTAATATATTGTACATATCCTTGGACCCTTTTGTAGACATGAGAAATATTTTCAAAGAATTCTGAATAAGGGGTCATTTTCTCCGATTGGATATGTAACTGTCTCATATAGGCTTTTATTGTCGATACGACTCCATGATATATCAGAAAATTTGACTGTAAATTATACACTACTTGAAATTCTTGATAAGACATCAAGTTACCTTCCAAATTAAGAAGATCATTTATTAACCTGATACCCTTTTTAACCAGTCCCTGTAAAATATTTCCCTATAATCAATTTTAATATTTTCATTTTGCCATAAATTTTCTTAAACAAACTTCTCTTCATCTTTTGGTAAAATATTCTTTTTTAATTCATTCCAAGCATTGAAAACGTCTTTCCAAAAGGGATTTCTTAAGCTTTTATTTGTTCAACAATAAGAAATACAGTAGAGTTCGCTTATAATGAATTCCACAGGACCCTCGATATTATTTCGTTATAAGCATCGTTCGTTATAAGAGAAACCAAGCAGAATTACCAACTTCCAAAAAGAATAGAATTCTAAGCTGTTGTATTAATGTTGGTGTGAATGGTGTTTTAAATACGAATTTCAGAAGTGTCAAGTGCACTTTATCATTTTTGTTTTTGGTACATATCGGAAGATAGGAAGACACCTGGTTTGTAAAGCAATCTTTGTCGTCATATCAGGTAAATTTTGAGTAGTTAAAACGCTGTTTAGGTTTAAATTCTCTTCGTTATAAGCCTGATTTCGTTTTAAAAAATTCGTAATAAGCCTTCAGAAATATGATGTTTTAATGGCGTTGGGACCGGGGATTTTTCTTCACTTCGTTATAAGCCTGATTTCGCTATAAGCCTGTTCGTTATAAACGAACTCTACTGTAGTATCAGTGTCCAAATTTTCAGAGTAGGAAAGTAATGTAATTCTTAATATATCTTCTTATCCAAGTTAATTTCAGTCCCTTTATATATTTTTCAATATCTAACATCTTCAGGCCTCCAAGTTAATATTCTAAAGATAAAGTTTCTCTTTTCATCTTATCTGGTTTGTTGTCCCATATGAATAAAAATAACCTATTTATGAATTGTTTCAGTCTATTATTATTTGGGTTCGGTAAAGTTAAAAATAAATGGTTTAATTTTGAAATAATCAAAGATTTTATCACTATTATCTTTCCAATAGGTGATAATATTTGATTTGACCATATTTTAAGAGTATTCTCTATTTCTTTAAGTTTTGGAACATTATTCAATTCTATTTCATGCAAGTTGACAGAAAAGTTAATACCCAAGAGTGGAAACTTGCTGGAACCCCACTCCAGTCTCAATTTTACACCCATTGTGTCCTGACTAAATTTTTTCTTACCAATCCACACTACCTTAGTTTTGTCAAAATTCATGCGGAGACAAGACATTTCAGCATATTTTTGTAGAATACATAGAGCACTGTTGTGAACCCGATCGGTGCAGAATTCGAGTTCACCGGTGTAGCGGAACCAAGATGGAGGACAAAGTCATTTGTAACGGGTATGGTCATTTATATTTATCTCGTAAACAAAAACGGTTGACTGGATTTCCTATCCGTTTGTTAATACTTACAGGTATATCATCAAAGTTGATAATTGTTGTACCCTTGTGTCCATCAGATATCCTTTACTTTGAAGAAAACCTGTCAGAAAGAGGCCCTGCATTCCAACGCGGATTTGAAGCGTAAGATCGACTTTATTTTCCACATATTTCTTCACTGAAAATTTTGTCTGGATAATTGCACGAATGTATGGTAATTTGGTATTGGTCTTTCATTGGAAACACCAAAAATATGGTCCAGAATAATCATTTTGATGAGTTTTGAGGGACCTTCTTTTTGTTTGTGTTGTTTTGTTCACGGTGTAGACTTGCGATAATTGATCAGGTTTTACCTGAAAAGTTAACTGTGTAGATCAAATATCGCTGTTGATTGAACAAAATCTGGAAACGGTTTAGATTATAAACAGGAAAATTTAAAATTCTCAGAAATTGGTATTTCAACGATGGTAGTGCATATTNTCCAGTAGGATCCGGAATCCTCCTAGTACAAATTGGAATTCTAATTTCTACTGGGACAAATTAGAATTCCTGTTTGTACTGGATTTATTTCAGTACAAATTGGAATTCCAATTTCTACTGGGACAAATTAGAATTCCGATTTGTACTGGATTTAATCCAGTTCAAATTGGAATTCCAATTTCTCCTAGGAGAAATTGAGATATCCTGATTTGTACTAGTAGGATTCTGAATCCTACTGAATTTCTAGTATGATCCAGAATCATACTGGAAATTTTGTTTAGGAGGATTCTGGATATTACTGACATTCAAAGATGAAACAAGTTGTTGATTTTGTTGTGAGAAGAATATATTTCACAGCATTTTAATTTATAAAAAAATAAATACTAAAACAATAGAGTGACAAATGAAATAATTTTAATAAAAGTATTAGTTTATTGTAATAGATGGTGGAATTCTGTGGCATTTGGTAGAGCAAGGAATTTTCGATTTACAACAAGAACATCGCATAGTATTGCATTTGCCAGAGTAATTACAAACTGTGGCTGTTGTACTGCCATCTTACAATTAACGATTTATGACAATGTGTGAACAGGATCTATTGCATTTATACCATGAAAACAAAAAATCAACAAGATCAGTATCAGAAAAGTAGTTTTTAAGAATGTCATCTTTAGAAAAATTCCAATATTTTTTTTGTAAAATACCTCCATGTGTTCTTCCATATCTAAAATTAACTTATGAAAACTAGTGATCAAAAGTTTGAACTGTGCTCAAAGGTTTAAGAGTTCGAGGGAAAACATCTATATCTTTTATACAATTTGATAAGTAATCATATTCTTTAATAATTAATCTTTTAATTAAATGATCATTAAAACAATGGAAGAGACATATTATTAATAATGCTTTACTTCTCTATCTCCGTTTCTATTGATTTAGGTCAGTAGGATCCAGAATCCTACTAGTATAAATTAGGATATCTCAATTTCTCCTAGGAGAAATTGGAATTCCAATTTATACTAGATTAAATCCAGTACAAATCAGAATTCCAATTTGTCCCAGTAGAAATTGGAATTCCAGTTTGTACTGGATTAAAACCAGTACAAATCAGAATTCTAATTTATCCCAGTAGAAATTAGAATTCCAATTTGTACTAGGAGGATTCTGGATCCTACTGGATTCCAATTTTTATGCTAGGTAATGAAGTCAGGCACCTTGCAATCCTTTACGGTCTACTGAGGATTAAATTTAGTGTCATACCCTGCATCCTTACGACACTTTTTTTTATTCCTTAGTTCTTCTTCTTTGGATTTCATCAAAACTTCAGGTTGCTGAAGATTACTTGACGTAACATTTTTTGTGCATGCATGATAAGATTTATCAGTATTTATTTACAAGCCAAAACAAATAATAATAACAGATGTGCTATATTTACAGAAATGATTAAAATCAGAAAAATGTTTAAATGTTTAGAATTGGACAGAGAACAATCAGAGTTAGCTGGTCTCTGAAACTATCAACTCATGCATTGGATGATGTTTGGTGGTAGGTTGTTCCATTGTACTATGCTATGAGGAAGAAATGACCATTTGTATGTAAATGTATCTTTTGAAGTCTGTATGTGTCTAAAGGTTTGATTGTGAGATTGTCTTGTTCTTCTGTTATTAGTTGATCCAAAGGGTCGGTGTGTGCTATATTCACCTCTTGGCGTCATCTGTAGGTCTGTTAATTTTTCACATTTTCATCATCTCTTCATAAAACACTGAAATAAATTCAAACTTTCCAGAAATATGGGGGGGTCTTCTACAAAGATCGCTCATTTCATTTTGATCAAAATACACCAATCAATTCCCAAACTTTTTCATGGAAATTCCAGAAAAGTTCCATATACTACACAGGGTGAAAAGGGAAAAATCACCAAGACCAGCCAAAGGAGGAAAAATACAGTCATGACAGTCAATTTTCCCTGCAAATGTGAATGCTTTGAATTAGACACCATGTTAGCAGTCAAGTACCTAACCTGT
This sequence comes from Modiolus philippinarum, assembly GCA_002080025.1. NCBI lineage: Eukaryota > Metazoa > Mollusca > Bivalvia > Mytilida > Modiolidae > Modiolus > Modiolus philippinarum. Next base: position 341,281 of record MJUU01071880.1, read on the forward strand.
ATGAGTTATAACAGAATAATAACATGCATGTGTTATTACAGATGTTGTTTTGAGTTATCTGCTCTTTATTCCTAATTCTGTAATAACATATGTATGTAGCAACCTAAAATATATTACCTTTTTTTGGTCACTTGGGAATTGCTTAGACCTTTGCGCAGAAACTAATTATTTAGCCTGGATAAATCAGTTTTCAATTAAGTTAAAACATTTTTGATGAACAGTTTAGTTGTAATAACAATGCTTAGTTATTACAGGCATATGACTTAAATATTTATTAGTTTATTAGACACTTGGGAATTACTAAGAAACTTGCGCAGAACCTATTGATATGCTTTGATTTTCATACATTACTATTAATAAAAATGTAATTTGATTAGGCATTATTCTGGTCTGAGGAAAACACTTTTAAGTGATGCAGAGTAGCTGTAGTAACACCCTTCTATTATTACAGGCATACTTTTCCTGTAATAACATATGTATATTTTGCAATATTGGCAAACTATGAAAAGTCCTATGATTTTAACTCCTAGCATGCTGATAGACAATAATGGTAATAACAAAATGGTATACATTTATAACAAAACTATAACTGCATAATGCCTATTTGAAGCATGTAACATACATATGTTATCAATTTTTTCCCTTAGTAATAACACATGCATGTTATTTTTCTGTAATAACTCATACAGGTTAGGTACTTGACTGGTTAGAAGAATTATAGTCCATATAGAATATATTGGAAAAAGCATTGAATTGATGGTATTTGAATGGACTAGTACCCAACAAGTTTTCTAGTCCATTGGAAAATCTGACCAAATACCAGAGAGTGATGATAGGTGTATATTGGGTTTTATGGGTTGATGAAAATTGTAAGAACTAGAAAAACTATGAGCAAAGCTAACCGATATATACCTCCTGTCCCCCATGTCATATTCAATCAAATCAAATTATGAAAGAAAAAGTGTACATCTACCGTCTACATTATGTCAAAAAGACTGTGTTAAAGTTTCATGAAAATCTATTCATTGGTTCAGAAATACATGTAGTAGCAGATAAGAGATGAGTACACACTTGTAATGTTATAGGTAAGTCCGTGTTTTGTTTTGCTTTTGGAAACCCAAAAAATCAATCAAATTGAATTCTGAAATAGGTGGTGCACATCTACATTATGTCAAAAAGACTGTCTTAAAGTTTCATGAAAATCTATATAGTCATGATAGTGGTTCAAGAGAAGTAGTGAATAAGAGATGGGTACCCACTTGAAATGTTATGGCAAAGTCCATGTTTTGCTATTGGAATCGCCAAAAATCAATTTAATCGAATTCTAAAATAGGAGGTGCACATCTACATTTTGTCAAAAAGACTATATTAAAATTTCATGAAAATCTATGTACTGGTTTACATGGTTTAGGAAGAGTAGTGGATAAGACCTGGGTACCCACTTGTAATGTATTTGCTAATTCCATGTTTTGCTATGGGAAACCCTAAAAATCAATCAAATCAAATTATCAAATAGGAGTTGTACATCTACATTATGTCACAAAGACTTGTGTTAAAGTTTCATGAAAATCTATTCTCTGGTTCAGGAGGAGTTGCTGATAAGAGATGGGAAACCTCAGGGTTAATGGATGGACAGACAACCCCATCAGTATATACCACCAACTTTTCAAGCGGGGAATATAAATATAGGAATACAAAAGGCAGACAGCACGGTCAGGGGTTTAACTTTAAAAAAAGTTGATAAGTGAAGTAACTGAATCAAGTTTCATATCCAAACTTCCAGGCTCTCTACCTAATTTGGCACTCAAACAATAAGTAATTTTTATCTACACTGAAGAGACTTAAGTTATGCAGAAACTAAATTCACAGTAACAAGGGTATTTTGTTGTTTACTGTATATAATATGTAATTATACCCCCACACAATGAGTGGGTGGTATATTGGAAAACCCTTGTCTGTTTGTCTGTCATTTTGTCCATTATTTTTGTCACAAAATTCTCACCTCTCCATGAACATGTTGAAGGGATTAATTTGAAATTTGATATGCTGCTTTGTTTTTTCAATGAGTTGTGTGTTGAAATTGTGTTGCCTGCATAAATGCAGTGGCGACATAAAGGGATCAATGTCCGTCTTCTTGGTTTGGCGAAGTCATCGTTGTTTGCGTCACAAAAATTTGTGTCACATTTTTCTCAGGAACTATGTATCGTAGCCTTTTGCAATTTGGAATGGAGTGTTAGTATATATGGGGAATTATACCGTGTAATAGAGTTTTGGATCTCTCGCATGCCCACTTCCTGTTTGATGGAACTTAGAAATTTTTTTTGGGTCTTGAAAATTTCTGTCACGTTTTTCTCAGGAACCATGTATCTGAGCCTTCTGCAATTTGGCATGCAGTATTAGTATGGGAACCTATACCTTGTTATAGAGTCTGAGATCTCTCCATGCCCACTTCCTGTTTGACAGAACATAGAATATTTTTTGCCGATCGGAGTCACAAAAAATTTCTGTCACATTTTTCTCAGGAACCATGTTTCCGAGTCTTCTGCAATTTGGCATAGAGTATCAGTATTGAGACATGTACCGTGTAATAGAGTTTTGGATCTCTCGCATGTTCACTTCCTGTTTGACGGAACTTAGAAAATTTTATTGCGTCTTGAAAATTTCTGTCAAGTTTTTCTCAGAAACCATGTATCTGAGCCTTCTGCAATTTGGCATGCAGTATCAGTATGGGAACCTATACCTTGTTCTAGAGTCTGAGATCTTTGCATGCCCACTTCCTGTTTGACAGAGCATAGAATATTTTGTGCCAATCAGAGTCACAAAAAATTTCTGTCACGTTTTTTCTCAGGAACCATGTATCTGAGTCTTCTGCAATTTGGCATAGAGTGTCAGTATGGACACCTGTACTCTGTAATAGAGTTTCGGATCTCTCGCATGTTCACTTCCTGTTGGACATAGAATATTTTTGCCGATTAGAGTCACAAAAAGTTTCCGTCACATTTTTCTCAGGAACTATGTATCCAAACCTTCTGCAATTCAATATGTAGTATCAGTATGGAGACCTTTAATTAGGGATCTCTCACATACCTACTTCCTGTTTGACAGAATTCACAATATTATTTGTTATTACTCAGGTGACACATGTCTTCCCTGGAAGACTTACTACTAAGTTAATTTTTGGAGTCCTCTGATATCAATTTCCTGTTTGACGGACCTTTGATTTTTTTCTGTAATGGTCATAATAGTGAAATTTTCGTCACAAAATTCTCCACTCTCCATGAAAGGATTCATTTAAAATTTCATATTGATAAGCTGCTTTTAATATGACAGCAAAAAATTTGAGGTCATATAATGGTATGGTGCTGTCGTTGGCGTAATGTCTTCGTCTGTAGACACATGGTAGACACTTTTGTTTTTTCAATAACTTAAGTTTCAGTTGATCAATTGTTATGGAATTTTAACACATTGTTCCTTAGAACAAAAGGAAGGCTGGGTTTGGTTTTGGAGATAGGGCCCTTCCTCTTTTTAAAAAAAGGGGCCAAAAATAGCAAAATTGGGTGTTTTCATATATTTAGCTGTATAATTTTTATTATTTATCAGATTTTTATGGGGTTTCTTTCAGTGTGCTCCTGAGGAAATTTGAAATCAGTAGTATGTCAAAGAATTTCACCTCACATGCACCGTTAATGAGATAAACAGTCAGGGGAATTACTTGAATAAGTGATTTTAAAATCACTTGTTTCAGTATAACATTTTAGTAAAATAAGAGTTGTCTTTCTTCATTTTAAGATAAAATCACCTATTTGAGTAACTAAAATTTACTACCAAGAAAAGTGATTGAGGCTATGCTTTGAAATATCTGCAAGTCCTCTCTGTAAAATTGAAGATTATTCCTAGATAAAGCCATAAACCCAAATTTGTCTTCATTGAATAAAATTTAATGGTTTTAGAGAAGTTTATATGATTTTGTATGAAAATCACTTGTTTAAGTAACCATTAGCCAAAAAATCACCTGATTAAGTACTAATTATCCATCTGACCCTTGGGATTTCAACAGTAGCGAACATTGAGATTTTCACCGCGAACATAAGTAATTAATTGCATTATCTGACAGCTAATACATTGAAATTATCAGGAAAATTAGCCATGGTGTCTGGAAAATTCTATTTAATGGGTTATTACCATTGGAACTTCACCTTTATTAAGCTGAATTTTTCAACAAAATCAATAAAATAAAAAAGATGATACAGTATTAGTACAGATGTTTTGTGTTTTTCCAATGGTCTTGGTTGTTTCTTTCAAAAAATGACAGTTTGATTTGTTTATTATGATAGATTAAGAAAATATTTAAGAAAAACCTTACTTTGCCAAGGAGGGAATAAAACTACTTAAATAAGTGATTAAAAATCACTTATTTAAGTAATTCCCCTGACTGATAAATGGGGACCAAAAGGGGCAAATCTCAAAAATTTTAATTTTTTATTTCTAGTCCAATTATGATGCATTTTTTTTCATTGGATTTCTTCTGAAAAATTAACATAGAGCTAAACTATTAGATTTTTGATAACTTGCAATATCTAAATTTATGAAAATTTTGTTAAAACCTAAGGAGTATCTCCCTCTTGCATAGCTCTGTCCTTAGCTGATTTTGGCTTTCCTATTTAGATCCCATTGGTAATTTGTTCTCTATCAGCTTTTACACACATTTCGATTCATGGTTTTCCAAATGTTTTGATTTTATCTGCACTGATGAGACATAAGTTGTCGAAATGCGCATTTGCAGAACCTAAATTCAGTTCTCGTATTTTGTTATTTGTTACCGCTGGGCCGATGTCACTGCTAGTGGACTGTTAGTCCTTGAGGGTATTCACCAACTCATTAGCCAGTACTTATCGCTAGCACGAAAACTGATTTATTTGAAAATTTGCAATATCTAAATTTACGAAAATTTTGTTAAAACATAATGAGTATCTCCCTCTTGCGTACATGTAGCTTTGTCCTTAGCTGATCATGCTGATTTTGGCTTTCCTATTAATTCCTATTGGTAATTTGTTCTCTATCAGCTTTTACACACATTTTGGTTCATGGTTTTCCAAATGTGTTGATTTTATCTGCACTGATGAGACATTAGTTGTCGAAATGCACATATGCAGAACCTAAATTCACAGTTACCTCGGTATTTTGTTATTTGTTTCCTGTTGGAGCTATAAGGGGCCAAACGGGGCCACAATTGCAAATGTGCAGATTACCTAAAATTTTTATTTTTCATCGAATTTCGATGGGATTTTTTTGGTTGTAAGCTTTCAACAATATTCAAAAGATTTTTCCTAGCTCTTACAATTTTTGAGCTACATTGTATAAGGTGTCAAGGGGCCAAAATTGCAATTTTTCAAAATATGCAAAGTCTTAATTTCTTTGAATTCCTCTTGTTGTAAGCTTTGTGTCCTTCTAGTTACTGTGTTAAGCTAATAAATGTGTCCACATCAACTTCAAATAACACTTGTTCAAATTTCAGTGGTCGTCATGCTGCGGTCGTATCATGCTGCACTCGGCGTAGCCCTTTATTTGCAATGAGTTGCATGTTGTTTTAATTCTCTCTGATATCAATTTCCTGCTTGACAGGACTTTGAATTTTTACTGATCTAGTGCTATATTTTTAATCTTTGCTATATATACATCATGTACATTGATCATTTTTTATTTTTAGGTTTGTCTGCAGGCGTGTCCAGTGTGATATCATTCACTCTGGCGATGTCATTTTTCGCTGGGATGCAGATTTTTAAACAACAATTAGCATCAACAGAATACATGACAATTGTGGGAGGATTACTAGGAAGTTTTGTCTTCATCTTTGTTTTAACTGTATCCTTTATAACTTGAAGATGGGTGGTCTGAAGTGTATAGATGCTCATAGAATGTGAATTAATTATGTGTTAACAATTACCAGCATGACTAGATACTGACAATAAAAAATAATACTATTGACCACTTAGAATTTGTATTGACCACTTAAACTTTGTATTGTCCATAGGCCAGCAATTGACCATTTAAAATTTCAATTGTCCAGTATTGTCCACTTGAGGAGTATTGTCCAGGGCGGTATTTACCGGTAAATACCACGGGTAAATACCGGGGGTAGTTTTTTCCACCCAACCTTGATGTCATCTGATCAATGGACTACTGTTCAGTGTGCAAGGGTTGTATTGTGTTTTGAATTTTGCCCATTCCTTTTAGGTGATAAATGGGAATATGCAACTTTCTATACATGTAGATATACAGTATATAGTTGGCCATATCAAAGTTCCCAAAATGAAAATTTACCTGTGCATGGCATGTAAAACAGTCACTGTAATTTTAAAGTTCAGTTTAAATCATAACAAAATGAAAATTACCCCCCCCCCCCAAAAAAAAAAAAATTATTTCTGAATTTGCTCTCTTTAGCAGTATTAAAAATTAAAAAATCCGACAAGAAATGAGCAGAATTTTTTAAACAGCGGCTATATTTACAATGTACATGTATGTTTGATTTGGCCAGCTACTGTACAGTGTGTATTTATTAGATATCTTTGTAATATAGCTGAAAGACATCTAATTGTCATGATTGTAATCAATGTCTATGTGTATTTACATTATGAATGTTGGCTAATATCTGCCAAATTTTGTTATCCTTAATGTAAACTCAGGGAGTTGGTAATTTAGAGACCTCTGTTTTTGGAGATGGATTTCAAACAAAACTTTTACCTGAAGGTGAGTTCATGTAGAACAAAGTATTAAAAAACACAGAAGAATTTATATAGTGGCTTGGTGTCATGAATTAGTACAGTACAGGAGTATGCACCTCAGTACACATGTACAACAGAACTAATAGGTCAGGCTTTTTCAAAAATCTACCTTGGAGCAATTGTTTCAAAAACTACTTGTTTGATATACTATACCAAATAGTCAGATGGTGACTGGAAAGAAGCAAAATATGAAAAAGAAAGGAAATGGGGTAAATGTCAAGGAGACAACATCCCATATCCAGGTTTAAACTGAATTTGTGATAGAAAAATCAAATGTATTAACATGATTAATTTATTTACCAATTATGATAAATGTCAGTTGTTTAAACACATGAAATACTGGTACCAGTCTGTCATACCCACTTATGTACAATGAAAAACCAAACATTATATTAGTATACTGGTTGTACTGCACACTTATATTGGCTTCACTAGTCCAGTCAGTTTTCTACAACATACAGTCAACAAAACATTAGAATATAGACCTTAGTAGCCGAACCAGATTATTACAGTTGTGAGTGTAAGATGGTCAGAACCAACATTTAATACAAAGCACCTCCAGCATATTTTGATGGATTTGATTGTTTTGGATTTGTCTTAACCATGTTAACTCAATGAAATTCCTAAACATATTTGAAGGATTTTGATATTCCTGGTTTGCAGGTTTTAGTGTGTCATTTTCCTTAATGAGAGAAAATCATAAGTACCAATTTTTAAATGTGCATTTTAAATGGATAATTACTGCAGATTTTACATATTTTGTCCACACTTAATGGAAATATCAAATTATTTAATATCATTATATACTTTATATGGTTTTCATCGTGTATTTTGACCACTACTTGCCCTTTGCCCCATAAAATATAATAAAACAAATCACTGTCACACCCTTTCTGATTTGCATTTTGTTTAATTTGTGTATACCATGAGTGTTTTCTGTGGATCTATAGGTTGATAAATTTCTATGATGTTTGCAATAGTTAATTACATAATGTTTATAATATTTGAATTACAGTATTATTCTGCCTGCTGACAGCTATGTTTGCCTCCGGTCTAGTCCACAGAGTTTGTGTAACAACATGGTAAGTTTAATTTGTTTTTGTCTCGTGCTCAACGAAAGGAGCGGAAAGCCAGACATATGCGTACAAAGTACGGCGGCGACGGCGTACTTTCATAACCTTTCGTAAAATATTTAATGCAGGAGTTTGTCTTTTATTGCAGTGTGGAGTTGGTAAAACAATTCCCCATGGTAGAGATGTATGCTCTTTATTTTTCTTAGATATGGTGTACTTGTACATGAGATAATATCTCATGCGTACACTTTGTTCAATTACTATTATCTAAATTTATGTAAATTCTAAAACTAAGGATTAACTCCCTCCATCGTAGTTTTGTCCTTAGCTATATTTGATATGACTGATTATTTGGATTTTGTTTGGTTTTATGCATTTTAAACATTTTTTGAAATTATGGATTTCCTTTGTTTGGGTTATAGTGCTGCTGATGAGGAGTTAATTTCTGAAATGACCATACAGCTCATTAAAATTATTGCAGTTGGAGTAAACATATGTGTTATGGTCTCATGTTCAGTCACTCCATATCCTTTCGTTAAATATTTCATGTTCAGTTTTTGTGATTAGGTCAATTTCTCAGTAACTATAAGTGGTAGGTCAATGATATTTGGTATATATGTTGGGCTTGAGTAGTACATGACAGTCTGCTATATGCCAATATGGCTTTTGTATGTAACCTCAATTTCACAGTCCATTGAACATGTTAATTTTTTGTGCTTATGTTAGTTTCTCAGTAACTGCAAGTGGTAGGTCAATGATATATGGTATGTAGGTTGGTCTTGGGTAGTACAAATGTACATGACAGTCTGTCATATGGCTTTTGTCCTTGACCTCAATTTCATGGTCTAGTGAGCATGTTAAGTTTTTGTGATTAGGTCATTTTCTCAGTAACTATAAGTGGTAGGTCAAAAATATTTGGTATATAGGTTGGTCTTGAGAAGTACATGACACTCTGCAGCTATATGGCTTTTGTCTGTGACCTCAATTTCATGGTCCAATGAACATGTTAAGTTTTTGTGCTTAGTTTAGTTGGTCAGTAACTATAAGTGGTAGGTCAATGATATATGGTATGTAGGTTGGTCTTAGGTAGTACATGACAGTCTGTCATATGGATTCTGTCCTTGACCTCAATTTCATGGTCTAATGAGCATGTAAAGTTTTTATGATTAGGTCATTTTCTCAGTAAGTTTAAGTGGTTGGTCAGTGATATTTTGTATATATGTTGGTCTTTGGTAGTACATGACAGTCTGCTAAATAACTTTTGTCTGTGACCTCAACTTCATGGTCCAGTGATCTTGTTATATTAATGTAAGGTCAATAATATATGGTATGTGGGTTTGTCTTAGATGGAAGATGACAGCCTGCTATTTTCTTTAAGCCCTTGACCTCATTTTCACGGTCTAGTGAACATGTTTGGTTTCTCAGTATCTATCAGTTGTAGATCACTGATATTTGGCATTTTGGTTTTGGGTGATACATGACAGTCTGCTAAAGCCTATATTGCTTTTGTCAGTTAGTCTAATTTCACAGTGTAGCGAACATGTTAAGTTTTCTGATTTAGACAGTTTCACATCAATTTTGCAACAAAGTAGGGACGGGCGAGACATCAATTTGGGTCCACACTTGTTTTTTCTAGTGACTGAAAATTAGTTGCATAATAATGCTTAAAAAATTTTCAACACATGTAAAATGAACCTATCTATCTAATTAAATCCTTGCTAAAAGTGTTGAAAGCTGGTGTAGCATTTAAAGTAGTATGTATTAGTAATAGACAGGGGTGGATTCAGGATTTTTGAAAGGAGTGGGGCTGTAAATTCTAGAAATGAGTTAACAAGTGGCAAGCAGAGTGAGGTGAAAATATTTTGGACTATTTTTTCATTATACATCCTTTAAATAGATCATTTTCACATTCATTTGGTAAAGATATTATACATGTAGATTCATGCATATTTGTTACCCCCTGTAATACTTGGGGTCTGTTTAAAAATTGAAATGACTTACTCCACATTTCATGATCAGCACCTGAACTGGTTTTCAGGGACTCCAGCTACAGAGCTGCCAAACTCGTCCCCAGATGGTAGATAGGGGAATGGTCTGTCAATGCTGGCCATTTGTTGCTGGGTAGTCAGGTCATAAAACAGAAAGCCTGATCGCAATCCATTGTAGCAAAACTGTGTTGAAATGTCTTGCCCCATGTAATGTGAAGAAACCTTCTATATTTCTGGTTCAAGAGCAGACTCACTGGGGATCCTGCCTCAACCCATTTCTCCCCCTTTCCAGTGGCAATCGAAATTTGTTGCCCAGTTGTACCTTCCACCTTTTTGTCATTCTTCTCTTACTTATAATTTTTTTGAATCGAATAAATTGTTCCTGTCCTGATATAGCTGAAATATTGATCATTTAATGTTATACTCTTAACTAATCTATCAATCATACTCCATACATGAGTAACAGGGTTTAAATTGTTTGTAACAGTAAAAATCTCAGATACTGGCCATGCTGGCTGGATAATTACAAGTTTTTGATTCAAATATAGCCACTTTGATCTACATTTGATGCATGAGTCACTCAGGTTCAAGATTGAGTAATGGCCCAGACCTCAAATCTTACAACTTAGATGTCTCTGAGGAATAATATTTTGTGTTGGATAGACATAAGGCATGGTACACATCTCAGAAAATTCGAAGTGAAAAGGAATTTTATCCTTTATTTAAATGATATATGCAAAATCATTGAAAAGAAAAAAGTAAAAGAATTTTTCTTCTAATTGAATTTTGACATAAGCTGTCTTCCCTGTTAATGTAATGATTATCATGATGGCTCAAAATTTATATGGAACTGTGATCTGTATTTTGTAAAGGATACTTGGGTAGTGTTATATGTTTCTGCCTGAACAGTAGTACATTTGACTTTCATTAGGGCTATTTTCATTTTATAATCACCATAATTTACATGAACACACAATGATATGGAGTAAATGATATAAGACAAAGTCTGTAAACATACATGATTTAACCAAGCAATTTAACATCACATTTATTGCTGTTCTTCATCTTGAAGTTACCTGGAGGTCTTCAACAATGATATTTTCTCATACCTCATACTGAGTCCAAGACTGCCTCTAGCACCAGTTTGAGTGGAATTCATTGCTAGATGTCCATTAATGCCACATCCATATGACATGGATACAGGATAGTCAACAAACATAAAAATAGCTGTCAAAGTGTTCGTTCATTCACTGTTATCTGCTGCCTGACAAAATAACTAACAGAAATAAATAATCACAGGACACTCCTTGTGTCAATTGCAAGAAAACTTGGCATAATAAAATCATAAGATGTGGATACCTTAAACAGGTGGTCAGAATAACATTTAGATATCACATAAATCAAAACACCAAAAATTAAAAGTTTGATAAGTATTCATATGAAAAAGCCTCTCAAGAAGTACACCATTACAACAAAGCATGCATCTCTAGCACAGGGAATGTTTTATGGACTCCACATTGCAGGAGAGACAAACTTCGTTCTTAATTAGACAAAGAAAGGATACAGAGTAAGTCTCTACAAATACATGGTTAAACCAAACTATGGAACAATGCATCATTAAGTCACGATTAGGCTTTAAAAATGAGCTTTGCTCATACCTCATAGTAAGTTCAAGACATCCGCTAGCATCGGTGGAATTCATTGCTACAGGTCTTAACTACCCTACACCCATGTTTTTTATTACTTATGGATGGGGGATAGTCAACAAATTAAAAATTAACAGGCAACCAATGAATCTTTTAAGTTGATGGTGTAATTCTTTAAAAGTATTTTCATTACTAGTATTTTGTGACATAATTTAATTATATATTTATAGTTTTGGTAACGAGAAAGGCTTGTTTATTATATTATGAAATTACATAACTCTAGTTGATATCCATCGATATACAATTCTTTTGAGTTGTTAAAACTATTACTCTTATGATGCTGTGAATATTTAGTGCTGAATTGCTGTTTTTGTTTCAAATAACAACACCATTGCTTGGTAAAGTTAATCACAGCCAACGAAATTTCACAGTGGTCCAATAGAAACGTTGAAAAAAATAATAGCACATCATGCGTGATGTGTTATTACTTGGCGCTCGACCAATGAAATTCCTGTAAAAGCGATTCAACAAGTCTAACTTCAGCTTCAAAGTCGTGTTATGTACCACAAATAACTATTAGTGCTAGGAATAGATAATAAATGTGTATCATGAGAAAATTTTTATGTACATAATATTAGTCTATTATTAAATTAATTTTCTCTTTATTTACAGTTTCATATTTTCATTGGTGGCATTATATTACGTCAATAAAATATCACAAAGAATTTATGCACCAGTTGTAGTACCAACACCAAGCAAGTCTACACCAGGAAAGAAAAGGAGATAGACCTCATCACAACATTATAAATAACATACTAAATAAACATTTTATATTTACTATCCTTGTTACTTAAGCCATTATATGCATTGATATATATAAGAATATATCTGTTTATCCAGATGGTTTCGACTTGTGTAATTGTTTTGCTGCAAATTGTGAAAAGCAACAATACTATGAAAAAGATTGCAGGTGTCAGGAATTTGTTTCCATGACCTTCCTTGACTTTATGGTACCCACTGCCTACAGTTTGTGATTAGCCTGGAAGTCAGCTGTATGACATTCTAGGTATCACATTGGCTTGGAGTATAATATAGGGTAAGAATTAGCTTTTGATAATAGGGCCCCTAAAGTGAAGTTAAATCGTTTCAGCGCTAGAAACAAGCTATATTATTTACTAACAATAAGTGTTGGGAGGTGGTTATATAATAAAAAAAAAAATAAAGCAGTCAGTGAAAATGGTCCAAATTTAAATTTTGTTTAGCTGGTAGTGTGTTTCAGAAACCAATCATCATGAATA
>MJUU01071881.1:0-35205 GCA_002080025.1 Modiolus philippinarum
AGAAGCAAGGTTAAAGTTTTTTTAAAAATCCCCCTCAGGACAAGGTCAAGGTCAAAATGTCTACAAATATGGTACCACTAGAAAGCTCTCATCATAAGGAAATTACAAATCAAATATGAACACCCTACCACTAAAAGCCTACCTTCTAATGGCAAAGTTAAAGTTTTTTTAAAATCGCCCTCAGGACAAGGGCAAGGTCAAAATGTCTACAAATATGGTACCACTAGAAAGCTCTCATCATAAGAAGTTACATACCAAATATGAACACCCTACCTTCTAGAGGCAAGGTTAAAGTTTTTTAAAAATGCTCTAGGGGCAAGGTCAAAATGTCTACAAGTATGGTACCACAAGAAAGCTCTCATCACAAGGAAGTCACATACCAAATATCAACATCCTAGCACTTAAGGCATGGATCGCGCTGGGCTTTGCCAATGTCACAATTTGCGATTTTATTTTCATTCTGGCGACAAAAAATCATTCCTGGCAATTTTTTGGGCGACAACGTTTTTCAAATCAACTTTCCGCTATTCTTAATTTTTCACAGTTCCTAGTTGATTCCTTTCATGATTTTTGTTGTTAAAATAATCATAGGTAATTAATTTAATGCCAATTAATAGCCTCTGGCGACAATATTTGCAGTCCACTGATTATTTCCGATCATCTGTTGATTACATTACCTGTCAATCAATGTGTTTACCCTTTGAAGTGACTTACCTGTGCACATGCAAAATGACTTGTGACAAACAAGCCCAATCAAAGGAATTGAAAAAGTTTTTATGCATTAATATTTTATACTCTTCATAATATCACTTCTTATTTTCATAAATGTTCATGAAAACAAATGGATTAAATTATGTTATTATGAAGTTGAGTTACTTCCCCTTTTCTATGTTGTGAAAACGGAATTAAAGAGGCCTTTGAGTGTTATTTTTTACTAAAAATTGTGTATCAATTCTATTAAAATGAAAAATTGAACTACTTTAAAGAAATTATATTGAAGTTAAACAAATTATATGCAAATAATTGCAAAATAAATTTTTGTTTAATACTTTTATTGATCTAATGGAAATTAATTGAAACTTGACCAATACAATGCAATTTCATATAACTAGACCAACCTGTTGACAAATAATAATGATTCTCAGCAGAGATTTGAACATATCTGCTGAACTATGCGAACCTCGAAAGAAGCACCAATAATAAAGCCAGCGAATCATGTAAATGATGAAAAAAAAATCCATCATCATAAGGGGAGTCAAAACATCTCTCCACAGATGAAACATTAACATCTTTCAGATTGAAGGAAATAACTAACCGAAACAGGAAAGCATGTAAATGATAGAAAAATTTGTACCACTAAAACAAAAGAATAAAAAATAGAACTATTCATTTAGTGTGGAAGAAAGACAGCACAAAAGTTCATAGTCCATCCTAGAAAATCAATAGGGTGCTTCCTAATTGGCGCCAAATTTTTGATTGATTGATTGATTGAATATTGTTTAACGTCTACTCAGCAATATTTCAGCTATATCAAGACAAGAACAAGTTTTTGAATAAATAATCACTTTGGGGTATGGAAAGGGCCATGGGACAGGAAATTCTGACTGCCACTGGAAAAGTAGGGTGAAATCGAAAAGGGCGGAGATTAAGCCTTGTAGCTGATCATTGGCGACAAAAAATACAAGTTGGTGATTTTTCTGGTGACAGATATTCAGAAGCCAGAGCCACCCCTATTAAGGTCTCCATTCCATTAGCAAGGTTAAAGTTTTTTGCTGATGACGCCGATGATGACGCCGACACTGGGGGTATGACAATAGCTCTAGGGACATTCGTCCCAACGAGCTAAAAATGAGAAAATAATTTACTATGGCACAAAAAAACAAAAAACAAATTAAATGCTTTTTCAAGTGCCTTTGTAAGTATTATAATGATTATGTACAAATTATGAAATTCATTGCAAATGTTGGCAAACAAAATTCTGAAAAGAAAAAGTGATGGACTAATACTGTACGAAATATATAGCCATATTGGTCTCAAATCTGGAAATCAAGGACTAATGTAAAAGATTTTGGGATGAATGTTTGAGTTCAGTATTTGTTTACTGTTTCTGAATAGTGTTTCCTGCAGCTTTTGAAAAGGGCATGGTAATTTTCCCCCTTTAGGGCACATAGTGCACGATCAATTACACTTTTAGGGCACTTTTATAGTGAATGCCCATTTTTGCAATGAAGTAAACAACATTATATATTTACTTAATAAACATACTGATGATGTCTGCAATATTAAAGAAGGCACAGTACAATACACCTGCAGCATGTTAAAAAGATGTATATGGACCCCTCCTGATACAAAATGACTGACTAAGTCATTTTTAAAGATAGCAACCTTTTCAGAATTCAATGTGTAGACATTGCTATTGATGATGCAACAAGGTTGCAGACTCTATGTTTTGATGGCAACATATCTGCATTGAGTGTTCAAGTGCAATTTTAACTTGGAGCCAAACTTACCATGTTTTCCTAATTTTATAAAAATTGTTTTGCAAAGTAACAAATAAACAAGAACTGTCACCGAATGGCAGCCAAAGATACCCCCCGCTCATTGAACCCTGAATCGATATGGTAAGCGCAAAATTAACTTGGTGTGGACACAATACAGGTGTGGACACAGTACAAGTATGGACACAATACAAGTATGGACACAATGATATAATCTTCAAGAAAAAACTTTTCCCAAGGGTTCCAATGAAAACACTCTGTCTAAATCAGACAAATATAAAATTCACCTTTTTTTTCAGCCTATTTGACATTTTACACATCTACATATAGTGTTCTTCCTTTGTCTAAAGTTTCTTCAAAATCCTTCAAGTGGCAGGGATTTAGCTAGGATTTTGAGACCATTAGTCACTTTTGCGTATAAATTTCACAGTGCAATGTGTTGTATGAGATACTAATTTTATGATTTATAATTTTTCTGTATTTGGTTGTATTTAAATATGCACATCCTTGTTCCAGATTTATAATGCTCTTTCTGGTTCCTATTACATTTACAGAAGTTTAGATTTACAGAAGTTCAGCTATGTGTTTGAAATTAATTTATTCATTTATTAGTAGTGGCATAGATTGAAAGAGGCGAAGTTTGTTTAATTGACCACGATCAGGTAAACTTTTTGTAACTTATTACACATAAAACTTTCTATAAATCTGTATTATAAAAGAAATTATTTTGCAAAATATCAAACAAATGTTGTTTATAAACACATTTTAAGCTTTAATAGTGATAAAATATGAATTTTCTGTTATAATTACCAGAGCAAATATCAGCATGCGTTCAATTCTAAAAAAATAAATTCATTTTAAAGACATCCTTAAAGGGAAATAACCCAACTTTCAAAAAACGTGATCTTTTAACAAAAATTCAAAGGGGAAGTTTGACCTGTTAATTATGAAAATTCTGCTGAAAGAAAGATTTAAATGTTCAAAACATTAATAATTTTAAACAACTGATAGTTAATTGCCATACAGGTGAGCAGGTTACCTCTGATTGACCGGTAATTAATGATAACAGGCCAGGAACACAGGTAAACAAATCACCGACGGTGTTTGTTTACAACTGAACTAATCCTTTAATTAGCATTACAGGTGTAATTAAAGTGTCAGTTTGGACAATTAGATTACAGTGACAAAGATTATGGACATAATACTTTAATATTTGGCAATTTTTGAAATTTCAAGTGACGAATTGCAGGCTTAAAAATTTCGCCACTTCCAAAAATGATTCGTCAATGGCGAAAGTGACGAGCGCTAGCTAAATCACTGAGTGGATTAAGAGGAGTTGTGCGTACGAGGTAACCCATACATAGGGAATCAATGAAAACTCAAAGTCAAATTATCTCCCATTCCTGGTTTCTGACAATAATTATATTCATTTATGCACATCTCCATATAGTGTTCTTACTTTGTGTAAATTTTCATCAAAATCCTTCAAGTGGTTTAAGAGGAGTTGCGCTTAAGAGGTAACCCATAAATAGTGAATCAATGAAAAGTCAAAGTCAAATTAACTCCCCTTCCTGGTTTCAGACAATAATTATATTCCTTCATGCACATCTCCATATAGTCTCCTTCCTTTGTGTAAACTTTCATCAAAATCCTTCAAGTGGTTTAAGAGGAATTGCACTTACGAGAAGTGTGGACTGACGGACAGACGGACAGACAAGGTGATTCCTATATACCCCCCAAACTTTGTTTGCGGAGGGTATAATGATGCTGAAAACCTTTTTAAGGTTTTTAATTTGAAACCAAATTATTTTTCCTTTATATTGTCTTTTTGATAAATACTAATGTCAGTGTAAATAAAATTCTAAAAAATAAAATTCCAAAAGTTAAAGACAAAAGGGAAATAACTGAACTCTCAAAAAACGTGATCTGCTAAAAAATCATTTTTTCACTGCATTAAACGGAGAGTTTTTAAGAAAATTTTAATGAAAGAAAGATTTGAAGTCTCAAAAGAATAATTATTATGAGAAACTGACATAAAATTGTCATACAGGTAAGCAGTTTATCTCTGATTGACAGGTGATAATTTTTAACTCAGGTAAACAAAAGTGCCGATGGTGTTTGTTTACCTCTGAACTAATCCTTTAATTAGTATGACAGGCGTAATTAAGGTTTTATTTTGAACAAATAGAATAAACTGACAAAGGAAACGAACATCATACTGCAATTTTTGACAATTCTCAAAGTAAAAAAAAAACAGTTCCAGTTAATTTACGGCAGGGCGTCAAGGCACAGAGATTGAAAAAGGGCAGGGCACCAAAAATAGAAATAAAAAAGGGCAGGGCACCAAAAATGGAAATAAAAAAGGGCAGGGCGTCAATAAAAAATGGCAGGGCGTCACTGCATGCCAAAATCTGCTGCAGGAAACACTATGAAACAGTATTTTCATTCCTACTGCCATGTAGAATGTCATCATGTAATAAAATATACCTAGTGTATTCCTACCTGGCTGATCATAAATCCATGAAAAGTACTGATTATTGTATTTGAGTGTAGTGGATATTTGACCCTGGTGATTTTTATCTAACTGACATGAATACACTGCAGAATGAAACAAGTGATACAATTTCGCTTTGTGACCTATATAGGTTGTTTACATTTTGTATTTAGGCTTTGGATGGAAAAAAGTATGACATACTTAGTTCAAATGTACCACATCCTTGGTAAAAGTTTATATTTGTGTATTTAAATAATTCTGATGAGAAAATATTTAAAAAATGTGAAGAATCACAATTACACAACTTTGAAAATTGGACAGGGAAATCTGTTTAGTGGCACATGTATTGTAGCTTCTCATTGTATAGTGGGCTCCATCATTGTCCATTATATTGTAATATTCTCATCCATTTCAACAGATTTGGGACAGTGGCACATTTGGGGTATTATTTCCTAAACAGGGCATTTATATCTTTGTGATAAAATTACTTATTTTGGAATAACTTATTGTGGACTTTACTAGAAAACACGACAGTAAAGATAAATAGCAATATTTTTGCAGAGAACATGCAATCAAATTTTCAATTTAGAAGAAAGGTTGTTTTCTGTTGAAAAGTTAACATTTCAATGGCCTACAATTTTTGCTCTGGTTGAAAATAGAAACATAATGTCTTTTGAAAAGTTGTTGCATTACATTTTTGGTATACATTTGTATCCATACAATCATGACAATTGTGTCTTTCAGTTTCAGACAGAAATTGTCACATCCAAAGTGAAGAGAAAATTATCATATGATAATACTATAAATGAGGTACATGTATGATTACCCCATATGGGCTAACCTGTTCAACAAATTTTTTAGCTTTGACGACACCATTTCTACATAGCTACATACCACCATATTATGAGCTACAAGTTCACATGATATGGCTTAGTCGCTTAACATTTTACCAATATCCCTGCAAATAATTTACATGTATTGTTCTGATAGAAATTAATACCTACTGTTATATAATTTTTTAAGTACCCAAAACATGAAAAGACAAGACAATAGACGAGTTTCCAATTGCTGAATTTTTCCCGGAAAATTTTGACGTCACAATATAGATTTTCGGACGTCACAATGTTAAGTGACGCAATTTACTCCGATTGACCTCAGGTCAATCGGGGCAATTCATTCATAAAATGAAATTGGAAATTCGTCTATACTAAATTAACTAGTCATTTTGAAACATGTAAACTCAAATTTCGCAATCAAATACTATTACTTATGCATACTGTAGCAAGATTGTCCGCTTTTTAATGCAAAATGAAATTGTTGGAATCAAATTACATTTTTCACAGCTACTCACAAAATTACAAGAAAAAACTAGCACATAAAATTCTTGAGATAACCCAGAGTTTTCTTCAACCAGGATGTAATTCGCTTAAAAATGAAAGGAGATTACTCAGAAACAAATTAAATGTAGAGTATTAAAACACAACCTATACTTTATGTATAAATATCAATATTTACAGCGTTTTCAAGACTAATATTGTCTTTTTTTTCTGCTCAATGAAGTTCCAACTTTTTTCAAGTCAACCCACTTCCGGTTGTAAACAAACCTAACTAAACGATAACAGTGTTCAGAAAAGAAATAACTCGTAACTTATTCTAACAAATTTTACAACCATAGGTATACATTTCTTTTCTTAGTTGTTTGCTTTATTAAAGATAATCAAAGTAATATATCTGAGGACATTATACTATTTTCTAATTGTGAACGTTTAGTTTGTCATATGTTTTTAAGAACGACAACTCTGCGACCATTGAGGGTCCTAAGGATAACTTGCTATTAATTAGATTCACCTGTAACAAAATATTCCATCCTGCCTGAAATTTTATCCTAAAGATGTATTTATTTCTCTGCTGTAACTTTTTTGTAACTGGTTACAAAAGTGGTGTATATATTTTATACTGGACTAATTTCTTGACATATATGGAATTTTCTGCCGTTATCAAAATTCTAACCACTAAAAAATACTAAGGCTTCATTCCGTGTATGACACTCGGTAGATGTCATCGGTACTGGATTTGGCCTCCCATTTCGATATTATTGGTAATGAGTACTTCTTTTTGAGCTACTTTTAGATTAAGGCTTTCCATATTATTTGATTCAAATGCTGCTGATGAGAGTTTACTCCTTGAAACACGTGTATAGCATAACGAAATTTACTGATTCGACAAAGGACTTTCATTGTCACAGACAGTAGCATAATACCCCTGTAGTTATTGCAATTTGATAGGTCTCCTTTCATGCGCAATTTTACAATAAGACCAGTTTTCCAAAATGGTGGTATATCTTCTGTTTCCCAGATTATAATATATAAAACCGTATGGTTTCATATGTCTCTGGAAAAAATGAAATTCATTATCAAAAATTGCTAGTATCAATGAAAAACAAACCTCTTTTGAAAGAATATGGTCGGGTTTTGAACAAATTTTTTAAATTGGACGATAAAGTATATAAATCAGCGATATCTGTGTATATTCATATTTGTAAAATTTATTTTGAAAAACAAAAAAATAATAAATAAAAGGCTCTTATTATATCCGAAATTCAGTTTTTACAAATGATGAATGGATTGTCTCCCCACTACTTGAAATGTTTGATAAAAAGTTCATTCAGTTTCTGGTTATCACAGGCTGTTTTCAGTCGTCAAGTATCAAAACAGACCTAAATGATTCACAACTTGCTGAATCCAGTAATTATATCATTTAGCTTTCGAACAAATTCAGCAATAAGAATCAACGAAACATTGACTTAATGCAAACTGGATAAATTCTATTCATGAGAGATTGGAATGAAGTCCTGTATTAATAGTTTTGATCTAGAGGGCAGATTATTCCGGAACTTGGTATGTCAACTTACAGATTATTCCGGTCTGTATTCCAAATCAACCCATTTGAAGTAACTGAAGCAACCTGACCCAATATTAACAGGAATGATACATGCATGACCACCCGGTTTATTTTGTTTCATTCACCAACCAGGGTTCTAGCTGCCCTATATTTCATGTCAACTCACACATGCCGTATTTGTGTTTTCAGAAGGCCAGATGGCGTTCTACACTTCAGACACAAAAGAGTAAGTAGTAAATCCTCAATTCAACTTGGTAAATTACCTGTTTTGTGATCCTCGTGTCTTTGTATTCCACGGGAAAGTGTACAAGTCCGATGCTTTCTTACAATTTACACCAATGAACTACCAGACGAAACAAAAACGTTCAAAACTAATCGGCAGAATGGTACAAATGTTGAAAACTAATCCGCTTAATGGTGTACATGCTTCTGTTAGGGGGAGCAAGGCCTTTTCTGTTCACGGGTTTTGGGTTTTTCTGCAGACCATTAAATGTATTTGGTGAAATAAATCAATTTGTTAACTGTTTTGGACCATTTTGTGTTTTTATTCTGTTAAATTTTTACTTTATATTAACCGTAAAAGGGAATTAAAAAGCACTATTTGCTGTTAATTATAAACAAAATTGTACTGTTATTGAAATACCTCTTGCCCCCTCTTCTGTTAATAATACTGAAGTGTAAAGTATTCCCCAACAAGACGAAGATTTGGATGATATAATGGATTGGTAAAACAAATAACTTTAAATATGAACCTCTGCGAATGTTAGCAAATGTATTTCGTCCCTTATGTATATACTAGATACCATTTTGAGAACACAGTACGAGAAAAATATCAACTGAAAACGATTTATATATAAAAATACATAGATTTGCATTTAGATATAAATATACGTCCTTGGATTTAGACATCACTATGACAATCAATGTTAACTCCATATCAACATTCAAAACAAAAAAAAAAAAAAAAAAAAAAAAAAAAAAAACAAAATCGAAAGACTAGGAATAATTAAAAAAACTTCCACTCATGGAAATGTGTCTTTACAAATACACAATCACTCGAATACGGAAGCAGCATATGGAGTAAAATATTACAAAATGGGGAACAATCTAAATAGATATAACGTTTATTGAAGATCCACATAGATAGTAAAGAACTCCAAACACGAATGCTAAAATGGGTGCTGACTGTAAAAAAATCACTATCAATCATGATTGCGGGATAAAACAAATGACAATTTGGATCGTTTAATTGACTTTTTCTCAACAACAATCAAAGAATAAGAGGCACAAAGACATGGAAGAACAATCAACCATATTTAATACTATAAACAACAAGTGGTGTAACTCCTCACTCACTAGATGTCAAAGTATGCAGGGAAACAGACGTCAACAGTGACCACTACCTCATGACAGCATTTATTAAATCAAAGATCAGAAGAAATCCACAACAAGAGCCATCAAAAGGGAGAATTGAAGTTGATAAGATAAATCAAAATATTCAGATGTTAAAAAAACATTAAACTTGGAACTAAAAGCAGATTTAAAGTTCTGGAAGACAATTTGTACAATGTCCCAGGGAAATA
The DNA here is from genome assembly GCA_002080025.1 of Modiolus philippinarum. Classification (NCBI taxonomy): domain Eukaryota; kingdom Metazoa; phylum Mollusca; class Bivalvia; order Mytilida; family Modiolidae; genus Modiolus; species Modiolus philippinarum. The sequence continues at coordinate 9,477 of MJUU01071881.1, forward strand.
GGGAGCAATCAAGGAAGCCTGGTATTTTGAAACGGCTGAGAAAACGGTTGGCTACCTAACACAACAGAACAAGGAACTGGCTTACATCTGATTCGTGGCAAAAATGGATTAAGCAATATATTATTACTACAAAGTCTAAAAAGCTGCAAGAATAACTACAGACTTATCATAAAAAAAGGAAAAGTAGGTCAAAAGAGTGTACGGAGGGACAGAAGAATGTATGTTGACACTCTGACAAAGGAAGTTGAAAATCTGCTTGTATGGCGAAATGATAAAAGTGTTTAGAATTACCAAGCAACTTTGTGGTCGAATAACAACACAACCCGTCCTTCCAAAAGATATAAAGAGATTCATCCGATGTCAACAGGACACGAACAAGTCAAACATTGGGTTGAATATATTAACAGAATGCATTAGATTACCCACAACACCGATTAGTCAGCAAACAAAGAACCTCCTGAGGAAGACTTAAAGATCAACATAGAAGGCGTTCTGTAAAAAAATACAGTATAGATGACGTGCTTGAAAAGAAATTGAGAGAGGAACAAACTGGGTTTAAGAAGAGAAAATTGTATTTTAGAGGACTAAAATTTAAGAATTTTAGATGAGTATTGTGTACTGACAAGATTTTTGCCATTCGCCAGTATAGATCAGCCCACTTAACACGACAGTATGCACATGCAGAGAAACATTCTACAAAAAAAAATTGAATGGAAGTGTCATCCTGAAAAACGGAACATCCGACTCCTTCAACGCTAAATTTGGATTCTTAGGATGTATACTGTGATCTATTTGTTTCTCGATGGTCATTGATTGGGTTCAAAAGAAAATAACACGCATGGTAACCAGAGAGGGATTCAATGAGGGGGGCAGGAGGGAGTCTGATCCCGGAATCCCGACTTTATTTTTTCTAAATCCCGAAATCCAGAACTACAAAGAAACTTAAAGACTGATGAAATCCCGATTCCCGGTGAATATATTTCCCGAAATCCCGGGCTTAAATCATAAAAATCCCGAAATCCCGGGCTTAAAAACATTCAATCCCGACATCCCGAAAAAGGTCCTGCCCCCCTCTTCAATGGACAGTGTTCAGCCACCTAGAAGACCTGGATTTACAAACGATCTAGCAGATGTCTCAAGAAACATCCACAAGAGACAACTGACCGTCTGAACAAAATTGCTTTAAAAACTGGGCTTTACATCAGTGTAAAGAAGACCAAGGTTATAGCAATCATGGCGAAAAACAGAAGCAGTCAGTCTAAATGGGGAGCCATAGCCACGAGAGGAATAAGAATACATAGCCACGAGAGGTATTAGAAGACTTTAATACTTTGGCAGAATTCTAAGCAAGAATAATGGGATAAGAAATGAAAATTTCAAAAATTTTGTTTCTTTACCTTTAAAATAATTATTTAGTAAAATTTCCAAATGTATGAAGCCTAAAAGAACAAGTTTAAAACAAAAATGGCGGAATAATACCATTGAGACACCTTAAAGCAAGTGTTAGTAAAGCAAGAACATCATTTTCCAAACCTCAGCCCATTATTAAGTCAAAACGCTAAAGTCTGGTAACAGAACTACAGCTATATAACAACAATGTTAAATCAGCTGGCGTGTTATTGACAGTAACTTGAGAAAAGTCTAAGACTTCCACAACACATGACTCAGGAAGATCAATCGCATATACTTGCCCAAAAATATTTCAGACAAAGACTTGAGTAATGCCAAAAACATTAGTACAGGGATAAAACAAAGAAAGCTAAGATGGCTATGGCGCGTAATACGAATGACCCAATACAGAATTCTCCACTAAGACATTTCTCCACTGGACACTACCATGAAAAAGTAAGCGAGGAAGACCACAAACAACATGGAGGACAACAGTGACAACTGAACCTGAAGAAATTTGCTGCTTATTGGGACAGGCACAGTTCATAGCAAAGGATTTCGGAAAGTGGCAACAGATTGTTGAAGCCTTATGTCTCATCGTGGAAGTAGAGGATAAGTAAAGAAGTAATCTAAGTTATAACAGTCAACTCAAACATACATCAGGGCATTTCACATCCAAACTTCTATGGAAATATCATTTACAAAGCGCATAAATTAAAAAATTGTCCTTCAAAACTTATTAATCCGTTGAACAAACTTATTCATAAATGATATAAATACAGCATTGTTGTTAAATCTTTACTTCTGGTTTTTGTTGGCAAAAATATTGATCATCTCCTAAATGCTTTACACCATAACTAAATTTAAACAATTTTTCATATTGGCAGTATTTGGGATTGCACAATATCATGTTCTTCTTTCATAATTGATGATGTTGTTATATCAAATCGATTTAGAAGTATTTCATATGAAATTTCATATGTAAGAAGGCTTGATATCATAGTCAACGGAAATTATGTCCTTAGCTAGCTGTCAGTAACTGCGAGCATTTGTCCGGACAGTACCTGTATGTATTGTCTTCATGTTTTATGTTCTTCATTGTAAGGGTACTCGTCTTGATAAGTTGGACTTTTTTCTAGTTTGATTTTTACTGTGAGTCTTTTTGTGTATTTATTTTTTGCCATTCAACACACATAGGGGAGGGTTTGGATCCAAGAAAACGAGTTTAACCCCACCGCAATGTCCGCAATGTCCCAAGTCAGGAATATGTTGGTCATTGGCTTGTCCTTGTCTTCTTATAAAATTTAAGTTTCTTGATATTTGGGTTATTGGATGTGGCTTGTTTCCATTGATTTATTCACTTTTTTACCTTTTCGGTGCCATTTAGGGCTTACTATATGATGTGAGGTTCCTCACTGTGTTGAAAACCATATGGTGACCCCTAGATGTTTTGTTTTTGGTCGTTTTAACCTGGATATGGGAAGTTGTCTCCTTGACATTTACCCCATTTCCTTTCTTTTTCATAGTATAACCTTTTAACAACTGTAGTACAGATTAAGAAGAAGTGACACGGAGGAGACATGAAAAAGAATGAACAACATCGACAATGTTAGAAATAAAACAATCTGTCTCTAAGAAGAAAATTGACTACTGGAGATCACAGTTAAAAGTATGCAAACATACAGTATGTCTAGCATGAGAAATTACGATTTTCTTCAAAAGGGAGGGGGTTGATGAATAGAATAACATGCTAATCGAAACAGTAGAGGCAAAAGGTGTAAAAAGTTTAAGAGTGAGTTCGACAAACACAGAAACGACTTAAGCATCAAGTTTGTACCCGACTTTTACGGACCGGAAGCGAATACATATACATGGCAATCCAGAAGGGTCTCAAAGGCTAACCAGCATATTTTTATCTCAGCACAAGGAAAGCCATCTATCGTAATTGTCATTTACAAGATACATCAAAACTCGACTGATACGATATAAACTACTGGACACCAATTTATGGATGACATACCACAAGGATGTTACCCCAACTCAGATATTTTCAGTGCACCTTGTCATTCCTTTGCTGAGCAGGAGAATGTTCTTAAATATACTGAGGGGCCTACATTTAGGCAATAACCATCGTAGAGTTGCTCACCATAACTTTGGATAAAATTGAATGAGATAGAGGCCTTTTCCCGTTAGGTCCCACTATGCAAATACACAACCGCTTAATGGACAATCCAGAACTTATGCCTTTCAAATGGCAGTGCAACAAAACCACTCAAAGCGACAGTCTTAGCCAAAATGGGAAGGGATCTGGAGACCAGTCCGGTTAGCATAGGTAGGTAACCACTCTCCTTCTTCGAGAACTTCTTTAACTGGAAGACGCTGAGTTCCAGAATTAGCAGAGGTCACCACTCCCTGAATCGTGTATACAGCGTAAATAAATTTACAGCTTATTATGCAACTTGAGTAATTTTGTATTCTTAAACAACAAAATCGATGGCACTGCTGGCGGACCAGAGGTCCCCGAGGATATTAAATAGCATAGAATCAGACTTGTCTTACATGGAAATTTTACCTTATGTTTGTAAGAAATTTACTGTTTTCATAAAAAAATCTAACCTCTTAAAAATACCGAGGCTTCATTCCGTTTATTTCATTATGCCCTTGGTACTACATATGGCATCCTTTTACGATATTTTGGTACTTCTGTCTGACTATTTTTGGTTTATGGGTTCCATACTATTAGATTCTAATGCTGCTGATACTCCTTGAAACACATGTACAAAATAACTTCATTTACATTTTTTATGCAACTTATGTAATTTTGTATTTTATAACACCTGAGTCTTCCTGTAGGGGCTTGGTGATCTCTTGGACCTGCAGGGTGGCAAGTAATGTCATATGCTCCCCTCAAATGTTTGTATTGGACACGCGAATGATGACAGGACAACCTTTCTTGGTCACCAGTTTTTTTTTCAATTGGACCTTTCGTTTAATCCTTGTTCTTCCGATGTTATTTATTTATTCTTCGCAAAGTGAAAACGAATGGCGAGATGTTTGCTTTGTAGGTACAAAGGATTGCCATTTTTATCAGTGAGACACTTTTGCATGCGATTGATTGTATGGGTAGGAGCTTCATGCATGGAGAGACACATGGAATGAAACTCTAGACTGTGGAATACAGGGCACAGTTGACGAAGTTACAATGAAAAATGTTGCTTTTCACCATGATGCTGCTTCTGCCGTTGGTAACGACGATGTGTTCGTCATACCTGTAGTTGTTTGTGGACCTGGAAAGAGTGTGTACTTAAAATCAAAACCCTGCACTCTGTTATCACTACTGAAGACATCGAAATCCACTTTTTAGCCCGTGGGCAGGAGACTTTTGCTTTCAGATTCACACCTTTGGCAACAATAATGATCTTATTGTCACTGATTAGCTGCACCTATTACTGAATCTCCTCGTTAATGACGTACAAGCCGGCGCTCAGGGCGATGGCAAAAAAGTGGTGATCGATTTGGAAGGAATAGCATAGATCAGCATAGGGAGTTTTTGGCTTCAAGAATCTCGGGGGATGAAGAATGACTCTAGTCCAGCTCCATCAAGGCTTTCTCATAGTTTTTTGTTCATGGATTTAATCGGACAAGGATTCAGCTTCCGTTTCCAGATCGACACGATGAACGAAAACTTCTGCTTAAGACCCGTATTATCAGCATTTATTTCTTCAGTAGATTTTCCATTATTTACAGATACAATACTACATTTATTTGCCGGCTGTCAGATTCAACCCGAGGGATTCTACTGGAATCACTTGCGCAAATTTTCCAGTGGCGGCAGGCACGTTGCTCTCAAATTCTTTCCAGATCTGAATGTCCTTTGCCAATTCCTTCAACAACTCACACTAATGACTCACAACGATGACAACGAAGGGATACTGACCGATAAAGAAGATAAATTAACAGCACCATTGCTGAGTAGACTCTCATGTAGAAGATACTCTAGTTTAAGTCTGCAGCTCACTTATACACTCCAAGGGGCTAAAGAATGTGTCTGATTATTGTACTACTCCATTTATGGATCCATCAGGCGCCAGTTGAATTGAAAGCTTTCTTCTATCAGGGGAAATGACTTATGAATGGAACCATCATAACTTACTGAAGACTTTTTTGGCCACAGCGTTGACGGCAGAACCCCCCCCCCTCCAGCATCACGTTGGTGTACTGGAAAGAGCATTACTACGTAGACGAACTTTTTGTCAGCGTTTGACCCAGAGACGTGCTTGATTGGAATGGCAAAGGAGAACGACATTTTATTGGTAAGTTTGTAATGATGCATTAATCTTGCGCTGCAAACCCCTCGTTGTCTGCCACCCGCATCAGCAGTCGAATCTTTGAACCCATCTGATTGAGTCCCTTTAGAGAAGTTGTTGGTGTAGGTGAGCATTCTAAGCATGAACATCGTGGTGGTAACGCCTGGGTTACTGTGATACTTGAATTGCTGGCAAGAAAGTCTAGCTGCAGCTACGAAACAGGTGCATGACATAATTAACGCCAACTTGAGCGTGAGCGAGCGTCAATACTTCGTCAGCAATGGGAAACCCGGCACTTGACAAAGAGGTAGCTCTTTGCCGGCTCAAGAAACTCATTGTGGGTTTGAATAGTGATGTAGATTTTGGCAACCAGTTTTTTGTTCGTATTCGTAAACCTGAAACTTTTAAGACTTTCATTCGAGGTCAATCTTTCGCTGATGGTAAAAATTTCAGGCTTTGTTTCTAATTATAACGCTGCCATGAGTATGAATGGGCAATGATTCCCGTGCTTGAGATGATATTAGGCAACCGGGCTTGCTGATGTGGGTTCTTTTCCCGTTACTTTCGAATCTGTCTTGGATCCTTGGTGAAATTTGTTGCTTCACCACACTTTAAGGCACCCTTCTCAACTCGTTTTAGAGATGCATTGATGGTGGCAATTCAGGCCTTAGTCATGAGTTTTTGGCGTTGGACGGAGTAAACGACTGAGCAACACATCGGTTCTGTAAGACAGCCCTCGACCACCCACCACACACTTCCGTCGCTAACCTTGATCAATCACGAATGTGCTCCCATGGTTGATGTACCCGTTACTCCTAGTTCGGTAGAGCGAATGCCTTTTAAAGCACCTCAACATTTGAGAGAGCTCTCTTGAACAATACTTAGCGTCTAAGGCGTTTTTGCATTTATCTTCACTCGGAAGACATTATTCCGAATGCTAAATACACCTGATTGTCTTGACACTGAATTATTTTAACGGCGTTTTTTTTGTAGGGCGGGGGGATGTCAAGCAAAGATTCCAGCTGGGGGAAGTGATTGTTAGTATTCCCCGTGACATTTTCACGGTTGACAATTTTATGTTGCGTAAAGATTTCGCACCACATCTACCACAGATAAAACAGACCATATGTGTAAAGAGGCACCGTGGTGGTCCCGGTATACCCACCTTCCGTTCTTTATCTGAGACTTTTCAGAACTAGTCCAAATTTCATCATTTTCCACCCATCATGGTAATCTTGAATCGATGGTCTAGAAACAGTGGTATTTTTTTCCAGCAGTAGTTACACATTGCATCGAACTACAGCTTTGTGAGGTCGCTGCTATGGTCCTAGAGGAGATACTCGCGGTTCTTATCGTCCTGCTTGATGAGGCAGATGAAGTTTGCGTTCTTCTATAGTGATTGTTGGAGCAGGTTGAAGTAGTTCTGACACAGGTACAAACAGCAGACGATGTTTTGGCTTCGCAGATAGTAGTCTTTGCACTTGTTCTAGTTGCATCAAGTTGTCGAACACCTTGACATCCTTGTGGTGTTGGGGTCGAGTTGAGCAGGGACAAGCACATGGTCGAGGAATAACGGTTCGATACTGGCTGACCAGAGCGGTGTCTTCCACGTTTTATATACAATTTTCAGTGGGTGAGGATACTAATCCCTGACAGAGAGCAGTGAAGGAGATCCCTCCTTCGAGGACCTTTTCCTAACGACCGCTGCAGCAGCTAGTAGAGTGGCTGGTGGATCGAATACCCAAACACACAGACGCGATCATAATTGAACCAATCATTGCGAAGGAGCAGGTTGTTCAGTCGTCTTGATACAGTCAGATTTCCCAATGATGTATCCTAGGGAGAACCACTGGGGAGGAGGATGTGATTGACCTATGACGGTGCAATATCTATAGGATAAGTCTTCGGCATCCATTTATATGAATAATGCAATGATATTCTGCATGCAATTTCAAAGAAAGACTAATAGGGTGGCAGGAGGGGACTTGTTCAAATTTAAGGACAAGGATATTCCGGAAATCACAGTTTGTTTGTGCATGCGGTGCCGGGCTCAAAACAAGTTAATTGGGTGTCTGTCGAAATGCCCGTTTAATATTTTACCGGACCCCGAATCAACAAAAGCAAGCGCTTGAACGCTGAAGGGCCCGGAGATCTACACCTAAGGAGATCGAACACAGCTTCTGAAAGATAACGGCGCCGAGTTCTACTCTACACAGAACAAGAGAAATCAAACTCGGAAATCGCACCATGAAGGAGAGGAACTTCAAGTATTTCTCTGCTACCTTCACATACACTTGCCTATCCTTGATGGAGTATCACTACCCCATACGTTGATCCAACGCCCGAAACCAAAAGCAGTACGAGGCTAAGGTGTTCTGGAACCTGTATGGACGCCTACCTCCTATGCGACGCCTAGAATTTTCGTGTTGGCGACAAACCTGAATTACTAAAAAGAAGGGTTCATTCGAGAAGGGAAAACCAATGCGTTGGACCATGGAAGAGTTCACCTTTTCCCAGTTCTTAAATACACAACCACTAACGTTTTACATCAAAGACCTTAGTGACGAGATTAACCACCTTCTATGAGCCCATATGCACATAACCATTCCGGTAGCTTGAAATAGAACAGAGAGACTAAAAATACTATAGAGAATCAGGGAAATTACAATTAATTCTGTACTGGGTTCGGTCTGTACCGGTTATTCAAAGCATCGATTTGACTTTCCTTTTTGGGCGTTTATCCTGGCACGCAACTTTGCTGCTAGGTCTTATAGGTCTTGCTAGTTTTTGACATACCATTCCCACATTCCCATGAGTTCTGAGCTTATGCCAAAAGATCCAGTGCGTTCTGGGACCATTGACGGCGTCGTGATTCAGGATACAACATTCCTTTGAATTTGAGGTGAACGGTAGGTCATCTAATGACCGAGGCGGCTTATACAATGGAAAGGGATTTGCAGAGGAGGATAAAGTCTTGAACATGTCTGCTGCTCTTTTATTTAACTTCGGTAGTATCTGTGGGAGAGGATGCTAACGCCGTCTTGAAGAATATTTATACTATATATAATCCGAGATCCTGATATTATCGCAAAATATTCAACGAATGATCGAACAACGTAGTAATTCACAATGCGCGCAGCGCATGAGTGAATTACAGTGTTTTTCGGTCATGAGTTGATTATTTTCGATAATCAGAATCTAGGATTAGTTATTGTTTTCGTTATATAGATCAGTTCTGGCATATCCAATGGTTTAATTTGCGATTCTTTTCATGAACTACGTTTTCCATGTTAATCCATTGAGACGTTTACCTAACAACAACGTTGACGACGTCAATTGTGACGTCACTTCCTAGAGTGAAATTACGGAAATAATTTCACAGTTAATTATCACTTTTATTTCACTGAGAAATTTCAATCTTTCACCGTCCTCTATATAATAAAGCGTTTTGTCTACGTTTGAAAAGAGTGATTTCTAAAAACAATCCAGGGTAAAATTTCGGTGTTGCTTATTTAGGATGACGTTCATAGAACGAATGATCTCCTCGATCGTGTCTAGGTATTCTTTGTAAACCGCAAATGTGAATTTACACCCAACCTTGTTCCTCCTCTCACAATCCTGACGTCCCATATATCATCTATAGATTGGCCGGCACATTCGTCCTTGAATATGTACGTTTGAATTCTGGATATATAATCCTCGCGATGGATAAATATGACCAATAAATAATGAAAGAATATGGAGTAAATACGCATGAAACAAGGTCTATAAGATGTGTCCAAGCACTGTTTCGTGATATTGTCCATGTCCTTGTACGCATTTCAGATATTAGCTATTCGTGTCAGTGCAACAGATGTTGGTCCAGTTGCAGTGGTTGCAGTACAGAGGCGTGAGGTTGTAATAAACGAAACCAGTCATCAAAATCTTGGATAGATACAGAATGCTGAATCCAAGGTTTCTCGATTTTCAAAAGACCATTTTTTACGATAGAGATGAATCGCGGAAAGCTCTTATCAAATACGACCGGTTTGACTTGAAACTGAGATTCACCACTAACTTCCAAGCGAACTTCTCGCTGTTAGCCAGTCAGAAATCCACCCGGTATTGTATTATCTCAGTCGTCTTTCTGAAGACCGAGTAATTCGGCATCAACGAGCTTAGTTTTCAGATGCACATCACCAACCACGGTCTCTGATTATATCAAATGTCTCGATTAAGCTTCAGACCTCTTACATATTCTTTTTAAAGTTCACAGAGTGGAATTTCTTCTCCTTCTCTTGTTGATAGGTTCAATGGAAACGGTACCAGAAAGTACTCATTGTGGTCGCCCCAGAGGGTAATGTAGGATCAGCTTCCAAGATCCTCTTCGCCAAAAACACAAGATCTTGACTTTATGAGGGGCCGATCCACTTGAAATATTGGCAAGTCTTATTGCCTATCTGCAGAGGTTATTTGTATCCATGCACTTCAGCCAGCTTTTCGACTTGCTTTAGACATACCCCTCCGGTGGGATTGTATGCCATAGCATATCTCCAAAGATGATCTACATAAACCATTCTCTATCATGAGAAGCATTGCTGAATCTGCAATTATGTGTGCTCTCTCTCTCGATGGTTCTTGAGTGCAGCATCGTCTGACGAGCTCGGGGCAATGTAGAGGTGTACATAGTTGAAACCATAGTGTTTTATGCAAATTCTACGGGAGTTTTCAAACATATCAACAAGAAAGACAACCGCAGCTTTCAGGCAGAGGCCATCAACATGTACGTGTCTTGAGCATGACCATAGTCCATGTTACTGCAGTTTTTAATTCGTCACCCTGTTATAGAGGTGGTCTGACTCACCAGGTGCGTTGAATGCGGCCAACCTCTTCCTAATGTAAAGCCGAAAAGATTTTACTTCATTCCTGATTCTTGTTCTTTCATGCAAGTTTCTCGGGGAGGAGCATAGGAACCTCCGCTCAACGATTTGAATTTTCTAAGTTAGATATCAAGCTTCTTGATTTGTCCAAATGTCCACCCGCTTACCATATTGATGGAACTTTGTACTATTCTTCTTGATATTGCCGTATACCAGTGCTGTCTCCTTATCCGGGTCTACTGACTCGAAGATTGTAGTCAAAGTTGGCTTCAAGTTTGGGTCGACGTAAACATTCTTATCTGAATCCGGGATGATGTCCATCCTCTTCATCAGAACTTCAAGTATGCAAGTATGCAGCTACGATCGTTTTTTTCGGACAGCATATCCAGGCATATTTTCATAAACGTTTGACGTCATTTGGTTTCAGAAGATTTCATATTTATTGTACCAAACACCCCTTCAAGAGTTTCGCAATTGTCTTACCTTAAGTCGATCCCGTTTTAAGCTTTTTCCATGTCTTCTGGTAGTTTTTGAGGCCTCTTCGCCTCGCCACAGCATTGAGTTGCTTCTTGTTTACTCCTGAGACGTGCGGTTGGTATTTGTAGGTGTTTCCTGTTATCCATTTTTTTTACATCCAAGATCATCTTCGGCCTGGAATTGCCTATCCGTAGAGGTTATTTGCATCCACGAACACCAGGCAGATTTTCGGCTTGCTGTAGCCATACCTCTCATGTAAGAAGGGATTGTTTGCCCTATTGTATCTCCAAAGATGATACTAAAGACCATCCTCTATCATGTACTTGACTGGCCAATTTCACCAATACATTCTTATACTTCCTTCTGTAGTCCATCTGGCATCTTACAAACTGTATATGATATCGTATGAAGATTTTTATGATATCAATAAAAGATACTTATCCTTAAAGTTTCAAATATTTTATTATCCCCGAACGTTATGAAGAAAGTTCGGGGGGTATTGTTTTCGCCTCCGTTTGTCCGTCTGTCCGAAACGATGTGACGCAAACTACTCTTACATTTTTTGAATGTGTAATAGAATTGTTGCACATATACTGCAGATGTGCAATAAGCCTTCGAATTTTTGATATTGGTGTTGATGCAAACAAGAAGTCCTAATTAAGATGTCAATTTTGACACATGTTGCATGTAACGCGAACTCCTCTGACACTTTTGGATTTAGGGATTTAATTTTGTCATAGAATTGATGAATAGAGTCTGTAAATGTGCAATAAGCTATCGGATTTTTGTTTATCTTTATCTTGGTACAAACAAGAGGCCCTAAGATGTCGATTTTGACAAAGGCCCCAAGATGTGGATTTTGTCCCATATGGCATGTAAAGCAAAGTCCTCCCACATTTCTGGATTTAGCTATTAAATATTCATACAGAATTGTTGCATATAGTCTGTAGATTTGCAGTAAGCTTTCGGAATTTCGGTTCCGGTTCCAACTCTGGTATCAAAATTTACTGAAAAAGCCAAAGACACATATATTTGAAATTTCGGCATATTATCTTATATTCTGACAAGTGTTTGGTAAAAGAAAATACGAAATTCTGAAATCTTAGGATTTTGAAAGGTAGTTCCAATTTTGGTAAATTACCTGGAAGTCTCAAAGACTTATTTTGAATTCTACCTAGCAACCATACATAAACTGGACAAAAATCAATTGGATTTAAAAATATTTGATTCCAGTTTTGGTAAATGTTTTGAAAGTCTCAAAGACCATTTATTTTTTGGAATTCTACATAGCAACCGTTCTTAAATTGTTTGTGTAGATTAGGACTGGGACTATATTTGATTCCAATCGTGGTAAAATTACTGAAAGTCTCAAAGACCACTTATTTTTGGAATTCTACTTAGCAACCGTACTTGAATTGTTTGTTTTTTATAGGATAAGCATTTCAATCAATTGGATGCCAATCTTGGTTAATTTCTTGAAAGTCTCAAAGACCACTTATTTTAAGATATCCTTTAAACTTTGAAAGATATGCTGTGAATTTTATGAGACATCTTAACAGTTTACCAGGATATCTGAGGAAGTATACATCTTCAAATCTTTATAAGACAATCTTATAATATATCTCTTATATATCAAGGACTTATATGTCTTCAGTGTATAAACCTGTGACTGATATTGGTCATAAATAAACTTATGAAGCTCATAAAGTTGTAAGATATCCATAAAGATATCACATTAAGTTTGTAAGATACATCAAGGTTTATAAAATTAATAAGACATCGTACAATATTACATATGGAATAAGTTCCTATTAATCTCCTTGGCTAATACGCTCACGCGATTTTAAGGATATTCAGTATATTTCAGCGTTGTTTCTAATTTTAGGTATATTGACTCCATGTTTCTATTTTTAGTTTTATTGACGCTACTTGTCTAGTTGGCTTTTCAGACTATTAGTTTTTCACAAAGAAAGGTCTTGTGAAAAAATACCCGCCGGGGAAATAAAAGAGGGGATTAAATGTTTTTACAAAGCAACCACTGAAATCAATGAAAAATATAGTTTTTATTGCAAACAACCTAATAAAAAGGCTTACTTGTTTTTTTTTATTTGCAAATATAAGAAATTTAGGCATTTATTTATGGCAGTGGCTAAATAGTCTCCCAGGCTATTTTGCCGGCAGTGATTATATAGTTAGAATAGTCTGGGACTAATTAGTCCCAGGAATAGTATAATGCATCATACAATTCAAACCAATTATTGAAACTACTACAATAAAATTCATATCTCTATATTTCATATTGTACACAAGTATTTCAAAAACATTTATTAATGTATATTTATGTAATAAAGAAATAAGTCTACAACCTATCAATTATGTTTAAAAATAAAATCTGGTGTCTAAAAATCTAAAATTTATAGGAACTAAAATATACAAAACCATTAATGCATAAGCTGCACGAAACAATTCAGTTTTTTATAATACAGACAAAAAAATCATTTTTTTAACAGTTTGATAATCCATACAAACTGAAAGGTTAACTAATTCCAATTGACGTGCACAAGGTGTGTTATTATTAATTTATTTATTTTCCAATAAAAAAAATCATGCATAGTGATTCATCACCTTCATTCATAATTATTTCATATAATTTATTGTGATAAACTTAATAAAATCAAAATATATGCATAACTGAATTTTAGTTGAAATCAAATAATTTACTACTGTAGTAAAAATCATAATTCATTAATGCATTTAAATTATTTCCAGTTTTCCAACACAGTCATCCAAAAACACTATCTATTATATAATTAAAGTGCCGGCAAAATAGCCTGAGTGACTATCTTGCCGAAGCCGGCAAAATAGCCTGGGAGACTATTTTGCCGGAACCGGCAAAATAGCCACGGCAATGAGCACTCATGTAATCCATGTTCTAGATGATGGCAGATCCACACCCTCCTTCAAATCCAGGTTCTATTTCTAATTAAATTCCGATGTATTGACAAAATTTTCCTCCACAAAAATGTAATGAGATATCATAAAAGTTACATATGTAATATAAAAATGATGGACTTTTTACTCTGTCAATATGTTAAATATGAACCTGTTAGGAATATATTGACCTCGGACTTCGTCCTCGGTCAATATAAACATAACAAGTCCATATATAACATATTGACTTCGTAAAAAGTCCATAATTGATAAATGTTTAATAAAATATACTTAAAAGTATCGGCTTTGCGATTGTAAAGGGTACCCCTCGATAGCATCTGTGGAAACTCGAGTTACCTCCCACATTATTTTCACAATATTTATAGATGGCGTCTTAAAAATCATTGCAGCTCGTCATGGCAGAGTTTACAGTAAGTAATTTACAGCGAATAAGTTGTCAAAAAATATTTTACAGCAGTGTCTTTTAGATGTCTAATATCTGCCATCGTTAGAACGTCCTGATAACTGTAATCTCCAATGGTCTTTTATGGAATAATGGCATGTTTGAAGGGGTACCATATAACCCGCCCCCTATATTTATATTTTTGACAGGTGATAGTTCAACCCTGCTCGTAACAGAGAAACGAACCATTTCACGGCTGGGAATGACAGGTTCAGGATACATTTATAAAGTCAGTACAGTAATCAGGGAAAGGTGACACCCACAAGAAATTGTACACTGGATCATATTGCATTTGAAATGTTTCAGGGGCTCGAAAAAGACATAGGGTAAGAGAAAAAGCATAATAAATTCAACAAAAGATTGATCCCTGAAGCCGTACAGTCAGATTTAACTGAGTGGTCCTATAAGTTGTGTTGATATTCTTTACTTTTATGACATCACTATTTTCATAGGAGTTGTCTCTCTTTTCTGTAGGTATACATAATTCCGGACATACGGGATATCGATTTTTTGAGTAGGTGAAACATTAGGAAATCAATGGTAATTGCATGTAAAAGACATGAGTATGAATTCTTATTCTTTCAAAATTATTTTTAAAAATTAATGTTATGAATTCCCCTCGTTATTTTAAGCATAAAAAAGGCTTTATATCGATTTTAACTGTGAAAATAAATTAGATATCAACATCGAAAGTTGACCTATTTCGCATATGCTCAGATGAAAAATCTAGAAAACAACACCGACCCGGGTGAATTCCGGTAAATTTTATCAGCTCTGTGATTGGTCAAATCATGACTATGATGTCATCACGGAATTATGTATTTCAACATAGATGTAGTTATTTCTACATAACGTTAGGCATAAGGAGGAAATCAAAATTTGAACTATTTGTATATGATCTTAAATGAGGGGCCAAAAAAAAAAAACCCCAAAAAACAAGCAAAATCAAAATGAAGTAAAGTAGAGGAGGAGGTGCAGCTGACAAGTCTCAAATTTGGTCCCAAGTAAAAATAAAGTAAAGTAAAGTTCTTTATTAACCTATCAAGGACCCTCAATGGGACATATATGATATAGCATACGAAACATCAGATTTTGAAAATAAGAAATGGCATACAAAACATCAGATTTTGATACATGAATATTGCTATTTATGCTGGCACTTTCTCCAGTTGACTGTCTTAATTGATTGACTACCATTTTTTTGATGTGTATTACATGCACATATTTTCCCCCAGAAAGGTCCTGGTGAGAGGGGATGCATTTTATACATACGAACTTCAAAAGACTATTTTTTTCTGACCACCACTTAATTTCAGACCGGTAATTACCACTTACATTGGAAATAAGTATAAAATCCTTGTTGTGATTCAGATACGAACCTGTGTTTGATGATAACAAAGTTTGCTTATGTTAACATGATCAGATGTGTATTGTTGTCTTTGTATGCAACATGTGTATTCAGAGATTTCCCGGTACCCAAAATTTCATCTCAATCGTGTCCACCATATTTGTTTTGATTTGGTGTAGCCGGTTCCAGTTTTCAGGGGTACACGATACTTGCAAGTCATATTGTAATTATATTTATGAAAAGGTATAGTTTAAATGAAGTTAATTAATACATAAACCGATTATGAAGATCAATAAGGGAATATCACTTCAAAATTTACCAAAGGCAAACCGTAATATTTACGTATCCGTAACCGCCTTTGACTTTTAATTACGTTTTGAGATAAACTTCCTGTGTTTACAAAATCATTATTTTTCGTTTGCAAATTCTCAAAATGTTTGAACAAACCATTAAATAGATACAGGTACAGTTATTCCTCTAATTATAGTGAATAAAGCATCATGTATTCCATTTAATTTAGTTCACAAGGTAACTCTCGGCGTCTCCAGACATTTTTGGACAGAACATGTTGTTGAAAACTTACGTGCGTTCTGTACACATGAACTAGATTTTTTTCTGAATCTTTTCCTCTGAGAAAGGGGGTGCGTTTTATACACCAATGCGTTTAATACACACCAAAATTCGGTAATATCAAATTCTTTTCAGTATTCACATTGCTATCATCAAGCTCCAATTTCCAGTAAAAAAAAATATTTTGTAAACTACAAAATGTTTTCTGTTTCACCAACAGAATAAATTTTTATTAAGATACTAGTAATTATGTTGAGTCACCTCCTAAGGTGTCTGTAAATAGAATTAAGTCAAAACTAAAGGATCTTGGTAAAAAAATATGTTTTTGTACCTGTTGACAAGGCTTCTAACAACGTTGCTATTGTCTGAAAGGAATACTACATCGATGTCCAACAAAATGAACTGGACAAGTCAGACACTTTCAAACGTACCAATTGGGACGAAAAAACGTTAACCAAACAACATTATAAGGATACAGAAATTGCTTAAAGTTCCACCTAAAGGTAACATCTTACCTACCATGCCTACCATGTACTGGGTTCCGAAGCTTCACAAAAATCCCTCAAACATCATTTTATTTCAGCATCTTGTAAGTGTTCTACTTCCAATTTATCCATCCATTTAACTAGTTCACTTACTTGTTTAAAGGAGTTGGTTTTTAAATACTGAGAAAAAACTTATCAAAACTCTGGTGTAAATTACTTTTGGAGTGTAAAAAATTCTATTGAAGTTTTAGATAAACTACAATTTATTCAAAGACCAGTCTCATCTATAGACAGTTATGATTTTTCATACCCTTCCACATAATTTGATTAAATCCAAGTTGGGACAACTTATTAAATGGTCTTTTAAATTTTCTGGTCTGCAGTTCATTTGCTCTAACAAAAAGCAAGGATTCTTCTCTAATATAACCTATAATAATCATTGTTCCTGGCCATGGACATGTGGTGATATGATTGATGCACTCAATCTTTTGCTGGACAATATTTTTGTTCGTTTTGGCAACACTACTAGTATTTATCAACTGGTCATAGGTACAATGTATTCCCATGGATACAAATTGTGCACCTCTCATTGCAGATCTTTTTCTTTTCTGTTATGAACGAGATTTCATGAAAAAACTTCAAAACGGAACCATACCTAACAGTGATACACTTATTTCTATTTTCAATGATAACAGCAGGTATATTGACGATATCTTTACCATTGATAATCCTCAGTTTTTAGATTATGTAGACATTATTTATCCATTATTTATCCACAACAACTGAAATTAAATAAAGCTAACAATGATTCCAAATGTTGCCCTTTTCTGGAACTGACTATCATTATTGACTCTGGTTAAATCAAAACCAAAATATATGATAAAAGGATGATTTTGATTTTACTATTACTAATTTCCCTTTTCTTGATGGCGACATTCCCCTTGCTCCATCCTACGAGGTGTATATTTCTCAACTAGTACGATTCGCACGAGTTTGTTCTACTATTGATGATTTCAATGAACATAACCGTACTATCACAGCCAAACTTTTACAACAGGGTTACAGATTTCATATGTTGTTGAATACATTTAAGAAGTTTTGTAATAGATATGAACATATATAAATATGGCGTTACTCGTAAACAGCTTATTACTATGGGCATTTCTAGTCCTCAATTTCACGGAAATGTTGCTAAGAAATACCAGAAATTGATTAAAGATCTGGAAAAGCTGGGATGTAACTTCCATTCTTTAGGTAATAGGGGATATCGGCAAGATATTCTGCTTGCATCCATTAAATTAGCTTTGAGACCTAATGACCTGAAAATTTTGCACACATACTGGTCTTTCACTGATACCGCCGATATCTACTGAAATTTATGATGATTCTTGACCAAACCCTTCGGGAAGTTTTGAGTTTGATTTTTCTTTGAGTGCGACAGTGTTCTACCAGCAGACTAGACTCCTTGAGCACCCCTTGACCCATCCTTCAAAATTACGTATTGTCTTTTTCTCTCCTTTCAAGATTGTGGTCATGGAGTTAGTAGTCTACCTGTATTGGGTTTTATATGCATGTTTTTATACTATAGGGAAATGGGACAGATAAAGGGGAGGTTTTGCAAATTGTTGCATGCAATTATAATTTTCAGCCATTGTAGGTGTTTCCTGTTATCCATTTTTAGCTCACCTGGCTAATGCCAGGGTGAGCTTTTGCCATCACTTTTCGTCCGTCCTCGCGCCGGTGTAAACTTTTCATTCAAAGATCTTCTCCTCTGAAACTATTGGGCAAATTGAAACCAAACTTGGCCACAATAGTCCTTAGATGGTCCCCTGCAAAAAGTTGTTTTTCAGATCCGCGCGATATCCAAGATGGCCACCAGCGGGATCATAGTTTTAACATTGGACCCTATGGGAAAACACTTTCAAAGATCTTCTCCTCTGAAACTACTGAGCCAATTGAAACCAAACTTGGCCACAATAGTCCTTAGATGGTCCCCTGCAAAAAAGTTGTTTTTCAGATCCNNNNTTCAAAGATCTTCTCCTCTGAAACTACTTGGCCAGTTAAAACCAGACTTGGCCACAATAGTCCTTAGATGGTCCCCTGCAAAAAAGTTGTTTTTCAGATCCCAGCTATATCCAAGATGGCCGCCAGCAGGGATCATAGTTTTAACATTGGACCCTATGGGAAAATTAAACACATTCAAAGATCTTCTCCTCTGAAACTACTGAGCAAATTGAAACCAAACTTGGCGACAATATTCCTTAGATGGTCCCCTGCAAAAAAGTTGTTTTTCAGATCCGCGCTATATCCAAGATGGCCTCCAGCGAGGATCATAGTTTTAACATTGGACCCCATGGGAAAACACTTTCAAAGATCTTCTCCTCTAAAACTACTTGGCCAATTAAAACCAAACTTGGCCACAATAGTCCTTAGATTGCCCCCTGCAAAAAAGTTGTTTTTCAGATCTGTGCTGTATTCAAGATGGCCACCAGCAGGGATCATAGTTTTAACATTGGACCCTATTGGAAAACACTTCTGAAACTTTTCAGCCAATTGGAACCAAACTTGGCCACAATAGTTTTAGATTGCGGCCCTGCAAAAGAGTTGGCATTCAAGATGGCCCCAGAAGGGAACATAGTTTAACCTTGAGACCTATCGGAAGCCTATCGGAAAGCATTTAAAGATGTTCTCCTCTGAAAATATTTAGTCAATTGGAACAAAAATTAGACTCACTGGTCCCCTTCAACAAAGGTGACAGTAGAACTGCACCCAATCCAAAATAGCTGCCAGTCTGGAATATAGTTTAACTTAAGATAATATAACATCATTGTCTATTAACAAATTTGAAAATAATGCCCTTAAAACATTGGAATTATTTTAACTGCATACAAAATGTAAATCAGCCGTGGCCCAGGTGAGCGATACAGGCTCTTGAGAGCCTCTTGTTTAACATACAATACCAATACATGGAATATATCGCTTGATCATGTGTTGACCTATAGATTTTTTAGCTCACCTCAGGAGGTGAGGGGGCTTATGTGATTCTCCTAGGGTCGACTTCTGGTTAGAAAGAATGGTTTAAGTCCATTTCTACTTCCTGACATATCCCACATCAACCATATTTGTATGTGTGATGCATTTGGAGTTGACAACAATGCATGCTTTGGATGCTGACTTTTACCTACATTTTATGCATGAGTGACTTGGTTAGGTAGAATTTGATAAAGCCTATTTCTGCCTACTGACACATTAACCATATTGGTTTGTTTGATGCATTTTAGGATGTCAGCTGCAGTGAATGCTTTGGATGCAGTCTGTGACCTACATTTTATGCATGAATAAATCCTTTAAAAATGATAATTATAGCCTATTCCTGTTTACTTACATGTTCAACATGTTACAATGCTGCGCAACGAGGTGAGGTTAACTGACAGTGGCTGCTTTCCATTTTTATTCAGAATAGCAGCATTCTAGTAATGTACTTCATTTGCAAATTTTATGACTTCAAACAAAATACTAGAAAAAAAGAAGGGAAACAGGGAATGTGTCAAAGACAACGACCAAAGGTGGAGTAATAACAACTCAAAGCCACCATAAGATCTTCAGTGAATGGTGAGGAAACCCCACACCCAACTGCAGGTTGGAGTCCACCCCCTAAATAAAGAGTAATCAAGTTCAGCGAAATAAACACCATCCTAGACTCCTATAGACAATAAAGTAAACTATAAGTAGAAAACAGACAAGACACACAAAGGCTTAATAAATTTCCTGACTTAGGACAGGCGCAAACCTGCTGCGGGAAGGGGGCTTAAATTAGTTTTTCTGGGCCCAAACCTTCCCCCTAGTCAATGTGATAAATCAAAAAACAATAGTAACAACAGTAAAATTCAGTTAGCAACAGGACTGAGTCAATTGTGAAAGTAGTACATATTGTAATTGTCATAATCTAAATAGAAACATTTAAATTTTTTTCAAAGCATAAGTAGGTTTATTGATATCTATACTTGCCCAAGTTCATATTGTGTAGTTTCATGTTTTGAAATGGTGGTAACTTTTTCATATAGTATAGATTTGAACATTCGTTGAAGGCAAATCACACTGATTCAAGAGTACAAATATACATGTAAAAATCCTGAAATACATGACTTAGAATAAACGATAAAATGGATGTTGTTATTGAAACTTTGATCAGCACATTGAGACTAATACATGTACATGTACAATGTATATACCAAAAACTAGAAAAATGGCAAATTTGCTCATAACTGAAACGCATTTGGAGGCATTATTCTAATAAGGAGAATTTACTTTTGCAAGACATAAAAAGCCTGTCACTAGCTATCTGACATGTTGTCCGAGAAAACCAATCTCTTGAATACCCCAAAATACATGTATATTACATATTTATTATATTCCATTCATAATGACTCATTCATAGTCTACAAATTGTGTAGAAGTGCTGTATTCATCTAAATTTTACAAGATTTTCTCTCGAGTCTATAGAGAGTATCTCCTCAAGAAAACCTGAAAGGGGGGGGGGAAGTTTGCAGGATGGTCTATGTAATTGTTGACTATAAAATGTATGAAGTTGTTGGATCAGTGTTTTAATATCACTCTGTCCATTGTTTGTCTGTCTGTTAACTTTGATTCAAAGATTTTCTCCTCAGAAATTGTCGGGCAAATTCTAATCAAACTTATCCTGAATTATCACCAGGGTATGCTCTTGCAAGTTTTGATTTTATGTCTGTACACCAAATAACATGAAAGAACATGTAAATTGAAGTTTTCTGCTATCAACTCAAAAACCGCTGCGGACATAAAGAATCTGACAGGTGAGAAAGTATCAGCATGATGAGATCTACCAACCCTGCAATTTTGGAGGATATCGACTTACGGTCTAGGAGTTATTGCCCTTTTCCATAACATTTTTGATGCTATGTTACTTTTTGTCTAATATGATAGAAAATACATGTAGGGATAAGTTGAAACTACCAAAATAATTAGCATAGTAAGATTGACATGTTCTTCAATTTTGAAGAAAATCTGACAACCCATAGAGGAGTTATTGCCCCTTTTTCTTTGAATTTTCTAGATTATTATACATTTCGACTTGTATTTCTAAAACTATTTGAGATAGAGGTTATGTTTGAATTGCAAAAATGTTAAGGTTATCAAGGACTATAATTTCTTCACACATGTACAATGTATATCCAACACAGGCAAACTGAAAACCGACTGACCTCACTTTTTAGCAAATTAAACAGGAAAAAATGTCGGGTAAAAAATTGACATCTGCTATGTGCTGAAACAGTAGGTCGTGTTAATTTATTTTTGGTCTGGAATATTTTTATACCCACGCTTTAGCGGGCGGTATATAGTGATCGTTATTCGGTGGTTCATACTTTGTGGCCACAACTCCTCCTAGACCACTAGGTGAAATTCAGTGAAACTTTCACAGAATGTTCAGTACATATTGCCATTATGCACCAGCTATTTAAAAATTTGATTTGACTTGAATTTTTTGTGTGTGAATTTTTATATCTGGAATCAAATGGGGGAGGGGGTGTATGTTTTTGTGAGCTTTGCTCACAGTTATTGTCTCGCCCGCGACGAAAGGTGCGGAAAGCGAGACATATGCGTACAAAGTATTGGGGCGGTGGCGGCGTAAACTTTCAAGTTTTTGTGATTAGGTCATTTTGTCAGTAACTATAAGTGGTAGGTCAATGATATTTGGTATATACATGTAGGTTGGTCTTGAGTAGTACATGACAGTCTGCTACATGGTTTTTGTCTGTGACCTCAATTTCAGGATCCAATGAAAATGTTAAGTTTTTGTCTCGCCCGCGACGAAAAGTCGCGGAGGCAAGACTTAGGGATAGCGTTTCCGGCGGCGGCGGCGGCGGCGGCGGCGTCAACAATTTGTTAACTATTGTGAATTAACAAGCTTATGTTAGTTGTAGGTCCATAGTATTTGATGTGCAGCTGCATCCTTATGGGTACAACTCAAATCCCTACTTAGATTATGGCCCTGGCCCCTTAGTCGCACATGAACGATCACATTAAGTTTTTAGCAAGCAGTTTGTACAGTCTATACCAGTAGTCCTAGGCACTTGATATTTGACATGCAGTTGTGTCTTGGGGAGTACATACCGATTCCACACCCAGATGTTGGGCCTGGCCCCTTCGTCATGCATGAGTGATCACATCAATTTTTTCCAGGAAAATTGTAAACACAGTTTAAGATTATATTTTATTATTATTGCTGCAGCAGTAAATCAATGTGCAAATTAAGGCGATGCAGGGGCGGGCGAGACATATCCTGTGTCCACAGTTTATTGTGGATAGTTAAGTTTCTCAGCAAATATTAGTGGTAGGTCAATGATATATGGTATATTGGTTTGTCTTAGGTAGTACATGATAGTCTGTCATATGGCTTTTGTCCTTGACCTCAATTTCACGGGCTAGTGAGCATGTTAATTTTTTGTGATTAGGTCATTTCCTCAATAACTATAAGTGGTAGGTCAATGATATATGGTATATAGAGTGGGCTTGGGTAGTACATGACAATCTGTCATATGGGTTTTGTCCTTGACCTCAATTTCAAGGTCTAGTGAGCATGTTAAGTTTTTGTAATTAGGTCATTTTCCAAGTAACTATATGTGGTAGGTCAATGATATTTAGTATATAGATTGGTCTTGGGTAGTACATGACAGTCTGCCATATGGCTTTTGTCCTTGACCTCAATTTCAAGGTCTAGTGAGCATGTTAAGTTTATGTAATTAGGTCATTTTCTCAGTAACTATAATTGGTAGGTTAATGATATTTAATATATGGGTTGGTCTTGGGTAGTACATGACAGTTTGCTATATGGTTTTTGTCTGTGACCTCAATTTCATGGTCCAATGAACATGTTAAGTTTTTCTCATTAGATCAGTTTCTCAGTAACTACATAATGTATTCATGGTACGTCAATGATATTTGGTACATTTGTATGTTGATTGGTCTCAAGAAGTACATGACGTTCTGTCATATGGTTTTTGTATGTGACCTCAATTTCATGGTCCAATGAGCATGTTAAGCTTCTTAGTATCTATTAGTGGTTGGTCAATGATATTTTTTATGTGGGTTTTTCCTGGGTAGTACATGACAGTCTGCCATATGACTTATATCTGTGACCTCAATTTCATGGTCCAGTGTTCATGTTCAGTTTCCAAGTATCTATTAGTGGTAGGTCAATGATACATGTATTTGGTGTGTGGGTTGGTCTTGAGTAGTACATGACAGTCTTCCATAAGATTTATGTCTTTGACCTCAATTTCACGGTCCAGTGATCATGTTAAGTTTCATAGTATCCATTAATGTAAGGTCAATAATATTTGGTAATTGGGTTTGTCTTAGATTGGTCATGACAGCCTGCTATTTGACTTGACCTTGACCTCATTTTCAAGGTCTGGTGAACATGTTTAGTTTTCAGTATCTATTAGTGGTAGGTCACTAATATTTGGCATTTTGGTATGGGTGGTACATGACATTTTGTTATATTGCTTTTGTCAATTACCCTAATTTCACGGTCTAGCGAACATGTTATGTCAGTTTGAGTTTTCACATCAATTTTGCGAATAAGTAGGGACGGACGAGACATCATTTAGGGTCCACTCTTGTTCTAATTCTTATTTGCCTGACCAAATGTTCTGCAGTACTTCTGGACTTTGCGATATGTCTGCCAACAGGTTCAAATTTTATCCATTGGTATTGATGGCTGCACCAGGGAACATGCATGATTAATCATAGGAACCTATCCAAAATGGATTAAAAATCTCCTCTGAAACAGCTTGAACAATCTTAAGTAAATTTGAACATAGTATTCCTTTGGTGGTTCCCTTCAAAGTTTGTGATTTTTATGTTCCTACGACATCCAAGATGGCCCCAAGCAGGGAAAATAGTTAAACATAATGCATTCAAAGATTTTCTCCCCTGAAATTGATTGAATTATTTTGATTAAATTTGAACATAATAATCCATTAGTGGTCCCCTTCAAAGTAAGTGATTTTTCTGTTCCTGCCTCATCCAAGATGACTGCCAGCAGGAATTTAATTTAAATATAGGACTCTTTGGGAAATGCATTTCAAGATCTTCTCCTGTTTAACCATTTGAACAATGTTAACTTATTTGAGGGGGGGGGCAGGAGGGGGTCTGATCCCGGAATCCCGAAATTATTTTTACAAAATCCCGTCATCCCAGACTTAAAATTAGAAAATCCCGAATCCCACTAAAATTGAGATTGTTTTCTGAAAGTTTATTAGTTAATAGGTGATCATGGATGCTACAAATGCTACCATAGTGTCAAAATAAGTACTACAACAATGTCCAATGGTCTCCAATTATTTCCTAGGAAAACAGAGTCACAACAGATAGTCGTGATTCATGTCCCAAATTAAAATATAATAGCCAACACATGAACACTTTATATGTCTTCAAATACGAATTGCCTTCCATATTCTGTAGACAGGAAACTAAAGATGGCTGCTCAAACTGAATTTGTGATACCAGGGATATAGATAACACAATATGTAGTTCCCTGGTGGTGTAAGAAAATGATTCCCGAAAATTGTTTCTCAATCTTATAAGTTTACGTCTCATAAACATTCATAATTTATGCTTAAAAGTTTCAATTCTTCATTATCAAACTTACCTTAGAATAGGTATTAAGCTAGACTGGTAGCGGCAGATATATGAACGTACCGCATCAGAAAAATAAACCAGTTGAAGTTCAATGATATTCAATGAAGTGTAAAATGTAGTTCAAAGCAACAAACTTTTGTCTGAATACCCTGGCTCTAGTACTACCCAAGATGCATCATTTAAGCAATGGAGCATGATAACACCATATTATCTGCTAT
>MJUU01071881.1:65634-81271 GCA_002080025.1 Modiolus philippinarum
GCAAAGTTTGTGTACTTTGGAATAAATTTATTTTACAAAAAATATACTATGATTTTCAGCAATCTTTTTTCTATAAAATTGTGTTCTTTGTATTAAAATCGGTGGGAAAATGTAGCTGTAAAGTGTACTAAAACTTTCCTATGTTTCAACAGAGAAATGCTAAAAAATACGAGGATTTACAGGTAAATCTGCCAAGACACCGAAATTGTAAGAAATGTGAATGTTTCAAATCCCTGTTATATTAGTCCCAGTTAAAAGTGAAAAGTGTCAAATGATGAGTTAAGCATTAAACAAACACAGACATTACAGTCTGTTTTTTTTTACAAAATTATTAATTGATTTGACATTTCATAATTAGATATATCATTTTAATTGTTTTTTTTTCAGAATAATTTGCTAAAAAATATATACTTCTAATGTTTAATTTCACAAAACATATCTTGATTTGAAAATGAAACTATTCAATTAACAGGAATTTCTTAACTATTCAATATGCATTAAAAAGGAATAAATAATATAGAAGCATATATTAATGGTTTTGTGCAGCAGAATTGTATGCAATTAAGAGAAATATTCTATTAAAAGGTATTCAATTAAATGGAGTTGACTGTATAATTGTATATTTCCTTGATATATTGCCACCTTTGAATATCAGCATGAGTTTAGCTGGACTAAACAGGGCACTAAACCCTTACACAGTTAATACATAGCTTTTATTGATTAAAAAAATGCATTTTTTACTTAAAACTCAGTTTAACAAGTTGTACTTTATTACTTGGCAGGTTTTGCATGGGAGAATGCATATACACACTTCATTTTGATTAGAAAATAATAGATCTAGAGCTATTGTCAGGTTATCTTTTTAGCTCACCTGGCTATGCCAAGATGAGCTTTAGCCATCACTTGGCATCTGTTGTCCCTAGTCCATTGCCCGTTCTGTATCGGTCCATTCCCCAGAAACTTTTCATTCAAAGATCTTCTCTAAAACTACTGGGCCAATAGGAACCAAACTTGGTCACAATAGTCCTTGGATCATCCCCTTAAAAACTGTATCCGGCAGGTTTGTACCTAATCCAAGATGACCACCAAGGGGGAACATAGTTTTAACAGTTGATGCTATGGAAAAGACATTCAAAGATCTTCTTCTCAGAAACTACCAGTCCAATTATAATCAAACTTAGTCACAATGGTCCTTAGATGGTCCCTTCCAAAAAAGATATCCACCAGGTCTGTACCACATCCAAGATGGCTGCCAGCAGGGAACATAGTTTAAATATTGGACCCTATTGAAATTAAATTGAAAGATCTCTTCAGAAACTAGTTATCTGGATTTAACTAATTTTAGTCACAATGGTACTTAGATGGTACCTTTCAAACAAAAGTATCTTGCAGGTTCACACCTCATCCAAGATGGCTACCACCGGGGAACATAGTTTAACATTGGACCCTACGGAAAATACATTCAAAGATCTTCTTCTCAGAAACTACTGTATAGGGCTATATATAAGGTACAAAATTTTTGCGGTTTTCAGCGCTGGATTTAATTACAGGGTTTTATTTTTCATGGATTTTCAGTTCAACTACGTTTAACTAGGATCATTAATATTTAGATTTACAGTTAAATACTTTCTTTTATAAACACTCTTGCTTATCATGTTAAATGCGAATAGCAAGAAAATTAATACCCTGCAAAATATAGCAACCTTATAGTACTAATCCAATTAGAACCAAACTAAGTCACAATGATCGTTAGATTGTCCCTTTACAGAAAAGTATTCAGCAGGTCCATAATTCATCCAAGGTGGCCTCAAGCGGGGAGCATAGTTTAACATTTGACTCATTCAATGATCTTCTTCTCAGAAACTTTTAGTTCAATTAGAAACAAACTTAGTCACAATTCTCCTTACATGGCCCCTACAAGAAGGTATCCTGTATATCCTACCTCATTCAAGATGGTTAACAGTGGTATCATAGTTAATCTAATTTGATCTAAACTTGATCAAGAAAAAAATGGGTGGTGCCCTTCAAAATTTGCATCTGGCATGTCTGTATCCAATCCAAGCTTGTTTCCAGCAGTAAACATACATTAACATTGGATTCTTTTGGAAATGCAAGTCATCTCTCTATGCTTTCCATTGTCCAGGTGAGCAATACAGGCTCTTGAGAGCCTCTTGTTTCCATATTGGCCCTAGTATTATACCAAGTTTCCCATATGAAGCCTGACAGTGTGGCCTAAGGGCAGATATTGGGCCAGGGCTAATACCAGGGCTCATATAAAACATAACATGCAGTGATCTATTTATCACAAATTTTAAACAGAAAATTCTTTTTGATGTATACAATAAAATATTAACCAGTTTTATGCAACCTTGGGCTGATAAACGCTATCAACTTTAGGGGTGGGGGTGGGGTCGGGGNTACCAAGTTTCCCATATGAAGCCTGACAGTGTGGCCTAAGGGCAGATATTGGGCCAGGGCTAATACCAGGGCTCATATAAAACATAACATGCAGTGATCTATTTATCAAAAATTTTCAACAGAAAATTCTTTTTGATGTACAATAAAATATTAACCAGTTTTATGCAACCTTGGGCTGATAAACGCTATCAACTTTAGGGGTGGGGTCGGGGGTGGAGGGGGCTAATCATCATCTAGTTATCATGCCAAGAACTGATAATGGAACATTAACTTCCAACCATATCAAACTTCTACAATCTAACTTATTATAATAAATACTTCAAAATATTTAATAAGGGTCTTTTGAAGAACGGTGCTCTGCACTTTTTAGTTCGCCTCAACGAAGTTGAGGGGGACTATTGGAGTACCCCCCTCGTCCGCGTCCGCGTCAGCGTCTACGTCTACGTCTACGTCCGCGGCCGCATTTGGGCATATATCTCTGCAACTATGCATGGTAGGATCATCAAACTTTGTATGCAGGTGCATCTTGGNAGTTTAAGGACGAGTTCAGGTCTTAGTCACTATACATGGTACAATCATGTAACCTGGCATATGCATATAACTCTGATGGTAGATCAGCATCCAGACAAAATTAGGTCACTTTGACCTATATTTTCCGCTTGATTGATTTACATCCAAGTTTTTGGACAAGTTCATATCTCAGTCACTTTACATGGTAGGATCATGTTACCTTGCATAGGCATGCATCCCTGATGGTACATCAGCATCCAGGCAAAAGTAGGTCACTTTGACTTATGTTTACGATGTTTTGCGCATGAGTGATTTATGTCCAAGTTTTCAGGCAAGTTCAGATCTCAGTCACTATACATGGTAGGATCATGTAACCTTGCTTAGCCATGCAAATGTGATGTCAACATCCAGTCAAGATTTTGTTACTGTGACAAAGTGCCATAACGAGGCGAACTCTGTAATCGTTGATTACCTATGTTTGAATACATGCTGTTAATACAATCCAAATAAAAAAAAATACATCTTACCGGACAATAATACTAGACAACAAATAAAATGTGTTGATACAAGGCAATTTTGTATCGGAGTCAAATTATCCGAAAGGGCTAAAATTCAATTATTTTGGAACTGTCTTAAAAATTAATGATTTGAATGACAGGTTAATAATATTTTTCAGATATCAGAACCTCCGGAACCATCATTCCCTCCCCCTCCCCCACCTCCAGAAAGTTCACAACCTGTTTCACAGAATTTCGACCAACAATTCACAGATACCAGTAATGTGAATGGTTATGACGACAGTCAATATAACGGAGGTCAAGGTCAGCTCACACAACAAGCATCACAAGATGGTTGGGACGATGATGATTGGGATGATTACGATGACCAATCATCTACCAGTACTGCCGGACATGACAATAATGCACAGGTAATTAGCTTAATAGTTCTGTTCATATTTGTCATATTTTTGATTTTGTGTGCAAGAAAAAAAAAAGAAAGAACCAAATAAAATGGATGTGGTTTGTTTCCATTGAATTATTCACAATTTTACCTTTTTGGGGCCATTTAGGGCTTGCTATATGGTGTGAGGTTCCTCACTGTGATGAAGACAGTACAGTGACCCCTAGATGCTTTGTTTTGGGTCGTTTTAACCTGGATATGGGATATTGTCTCCTTGACATTTACCCCATTTTCTTTCTTTTTCATGTGTATTGAGCTACATGGGTATTACAGATACATAATTATAATGCAGCATTAATGTGCCAGATCATTTGATTTGTCATAACTGACTTTCTATTACATAATCTTGGACAAAAAAGGCTCCCTGGCAAGTCTGATTTCTTGTTCAATTGCAATTTCATTAAATACAAAAAAGACACAAAATTGTTTGATTGCATAAGAATGACAATGACAGTACATTATTTGAATGGCTGTGGCATCAATCTTGATTTGACAGTCAAAAATAGCCGTTTTCAGACACTGCTTTAATGATTAACTGATTAACGCCCCTGGACATTCAACTAAGGTATTGCAATTGCTCAAATATCTTTAGATGGCTGATGTTTTTCTTCGTTACATTCTTATTTTCTGTAGGAAGTGAGTAGAAATATACATGAGGTGCAAATTTTAAAAGGAAATATTCATGTACTGAAGGGTTATGGAGTAAATGCACTTCAAATAATAGGATTTCTAAATATCAACTGATTTGAAGCTTCCTGGTATATGAAGGATATCATCAAACACAGAGAAACTGGGCAATTCTGATTGAATTGACAAATGCCTGCCTAGATATTTATAAAGTTAAAGATTCAATTTAAAAAAAGTTGAATATATATAACAAGCAAAAATTTAATTCAAGTTGAATATATATCAAGTACAAATTTGATAAAGGTTTTATTGCAGTGTGGAGTTGGTAAAACAATTCCCCGTGGTAGAGATGTATGCTCTTTATTTTTCTTAGATATGGTGTACTTGTACATGAGATATACCTCATGTGTACACTTTGTTCAATTACTATTATCTAGGTTTATGTAGATTCTAAAACCAAGGGGTTGACTCCCTCCATCGTAGTTTTGTCCTCAGCTATATTTGATATTACTACTTATTCGGATTTTTTTTGGTTTTATGCATTTTAAACATTTTTTGAAATTGTGGGTTTCCTTTGTTTGGGTTCTAGTGCTGCTGATGAGGAATTAATTTCCGAAATGGCCATACAGCTCATTAAAATTATTGCAGTTCGAGTTAACATATGTGTTATGGTCTCATGTTCATTTACTCCATATCCTTTCGTGAAATATATATCAAGTACAAATTTATTAAAGGTTGAAAACTGTACAGCTCACATGGAAAACGCAAAATCCTTGTTGTCATCACGGACAAATTTTGCCAAACGTGGAATTCCACCGCGATCTTGAACGTGGACAACTAAATTGAGAACGTGGACAAGATATTTACCTGTGTGGACCCCTGGTGATATTGTGTTGAACGCGGAATCATCGCGGGTCAACATTTAGAAATTATTGTTAATATAACTAGAAAGGAATGAGCTTAATGTCAACAAATATCATTTTTCCCCAAATTATTATAATCAGAAAGTTTGGCAAGTTGAAGTTAGAATAGAATTTTCTTTGCAACAAGTTTTCCCATGCGATCGTCATAGTTATTTTAGAATTACGATAATTGCAAGCCTCAAATACTTTGCATGTCTCGTTGCCGTGAAAAAGCCATGTATTTTCTGTCAAATTAATGTTCTTTCAAACATTTTCAAGCCGAAATTTGCACGGATGGAAAATAAAATAAAATATTCAATGTCAACAGCAAGAATCCTTCTTGCGTAATTGTCACTTGTCAACAGGTCTCAGCTATATAACTTTTAGCAAAATATTCTGCCAAAAATCGTTTTCTATCAAATCTTTATCATAAATAGCTTAAAATTTAAAATAAAGCCTGGATATAGCACATAAAGCAGGAGTGCTTTCGGAAGCCATTAGATTATATACATAATAGATACGCATAGGTAAAAATAGAACCAAAAACCGACCAATGAAAAAAATCAATATCTCAGGTAATATGAATACACATTAGGTAGAGACGCTCAATCAACTATGATAACAAATACACATTTAGGAATGTTGAATGTTTTATTTATTTATTTATTTACATGCATTTGGATTACGTTCATGAACTGCTATACGATTGGGACAAATAATCATGATAATGAAATGTTTATAGTCCCAGGATACGATTGAAGAAAGATGTAAAAATTCCTCGCTTTGCATGTTTGCGACAAAATCAAACATATGTACATGTAAAAATTAATTTCTCTGTGTGGCCGCGATGGTTCCACGAGGATTCTGTTTTCAAAAATTTGTCCACGTTGGGTCACGTAAATTAAGGTGGACATCCGCGGTCGTCCACCCTGCTACACGGAATGAGCTAATCAGTCCATGTCGCGAAAATCCACCCAAAAACAAGGACTTTGAGTTCATCCGTGTGAGCGGTACTGAATATATCAAGCAGAAAATCTTTTGAAAAAGAAAACCTATCATAAAAGAGATATGTACAAGTTTTTGAATTTGCGAGTTGCTTACAAGATAATTAAGAGTTAGTCATACTGTATTTTAAGATTTTAAGGGGTAAATTGTAGACTTTACTGTCGCAAAAAGAGTTTTCAGGCCACTTGTTGTTCAATGCTGTTCTAATGCAAATCCAAAAAAGTTTTAAATTGATTTCAAAATTGCAGGAAGTTTGGTGTGCATCTGTGCCATTATGTTGCTATTGGTTTTGACAATAAATCATGGATTTTACCCCCTGAAAATTTTGTCTCCATCCAATCAAAGTTAGTGTTACCAATATACATGCATTTGAATTACTATTTTGTGCCATAACCATAACAGAAAAAGGTGTTTTTTGCTTTTATTTATATTTATTTTAATAATTTTATGAATTTATTATTCAGGAATTACAGGGCCAAGGTAACTTTGGACTGTCAGCCCCAAAGAGAGACAAAATATCACCGACTGGTGTACCTGGTGAAAATATGTCCAAATATGGAACAGTCCGAGTCAGCAGGTTTGTCAACACATAGAACAATATGTTAAGATCTGAAAACCAGCATTTATATTGTTCATATGTTAGTGATTATAGATGATGAGGGCATAATATCAGGACAGCAATATATCATGTGCCCCTACTCTACTGTAGCGGGATCAGTGGTGTTTTACCCTTTTCTGTTTGTCTTTCCAATGTACAGAACACCTTTCAAAGATTTATCAGCTTTCGTTTGAAGATGATACTAGAATATTTGACCACCATGACCATGGCCTTATCATATGAGTATTAGGTATAACTTGAGTTTAAAGAGAAAGAGATTTCATATTCTTTTCACTTGATATCAGAATTTATAAATTCACATTAGTATACAATAGACATAAGAATTACTTTTCTTAAGATTTCTTCTTAGCTGGTGCTTGTTACATTAGTGTTTCACAAAACACACATTGATTTTTTGGCAAAAATGAAAATATTAATGAAGCAGTATAGATTAATACAATTTTTTTGGTTTTCTTGAATAACCCTGAAAGCAACATAATTTTAATTGTCATGAAAAAAGTCTTTAATATATATAAGATCATCTAAAATTTTGTATGAAGAGTAAAGTATTTCTTGTTAATTTCAGATTTTCAAATTTTGCCAAGGCTGGTGGAGAGGCATTTTTAATGGGTCAAGCTGCACCACCTGTACATGTTTCAGAAGGTGATAAATGTAGAATAATAGTAAGTATTTATATTAAATTATACATGTTGATTAGACATGCATTTGTTTATTTAGATGATACTATCTTTCAGTTTATATATTCAGTAATATCTTAGATTTTGTTCATTTTCATACGACCGCAAAAAAATTTTTGAGGTCGTATATTGGTATGATACTGGCGGCGTCGTTGTCGGCGTTGGCGGCATCTGTAGACTCTGCGATAACTTCAGTTTTACTTGATCAATCCTTATGAAATTTTAACATAATGTTCCTTGTCATAAAAGGAAGGTTGTGATTTGTTTTGGGTATTGTGACCCCGCCCGTTTTTTTAAAAAGGGCCAAAAAGGGCCAAATTAGGTGTTTTCATATATTGGGCTGTAGAATATTTATTATTTATCGGATTTTGATGTGGTTTCTTTCAGTGTGATCCTAAGGAAATTTCTAATCGGATATATGCCAACGGATTTCATGTCACGTGTACATTTAATGAGATATATGGGTCCCAAAAGGGGGACATCTCAAAAATCTATTTTTTTCATCTTTTGTCCGATTTTGATGCAGTTTTTTTCATTAGATTCCTTATGAAAAATTAATATAGCGCTCAGCTATTATATTTTTGGTAACTTGTTTCCTTTCCCAGCTATGAGGGGCCGAATGGGACCAAAATTGCAAATTTGCAGATTACCTGGAATTTTTATTTTTCATCGGATTACGATGGGATTTTTTTCTTTGAATTCCTCTTGATATAAGCTTTCAGTTAATGTCAACGGATTTTGCGTAGCTCTTACAATTTCCAAGCCACAAGGGGTCAAAGGGGCCAAAATTGCAAATTTTCTAAATATGTGAAATCTTTATTTTTCATTGGATTTCGATGGGATTTTTTTCTTTGACTTCCTCATGATATAATCTTTCAGTTTATGTCAACAGATTTTGCGTAGCTCTTACCGTTTCTGAGCTACAAGGGGTCAAAGGGGCCAAATTTGCAAATTTTCTAAATATGTGAAATCTTTATTTTTCATCGGATTTCGATGGGATTTTTTTTTTTGACTTCCTCATGATATAATCTTTCAGTGATATGTCAACAGATTTTGCGTAGCTCTTACCGTTTCTGAGCTACAAGGGGTCGAAGGGGCCAAAATTTCTAATTTTCTAAATATGTGAAATCTTTAATTTTTTGCGATCGTATAATGGTATGGTGCTGTCATCGTCGTCGTCGTTGTCGTCGTTGTCGTTGTCGTCGTCTGTAGACACTTTTGTTTTTGGCCAATAACTTAAGTTCCAGATGATCAATCCTTGTGAAATATTTACACAATGTTCCTTGGCACAAAAGGAATGCTTGGGTAAGTTTTGGTCATTGTGGCCCCACCCGTTTTAAAAAAAGGGGCCAAAAGGGGTTAAATTAGGTGTTTTCACATGTTTGACTGTAGAATCTTTATTATTTGTTGGATTTTGATGGGGTTTCTTTCAGTAAACTCCTTAGAAATTTTCCAATCTGGAGTATGCCAATGGATTTCACATGGCATGTACCGTTCACGAGATAAATGGGGCCCAAAAGGGGCGAATTTCAAAAATTTACTTTTTTTATTTTTAGTCCGATTTTGATGCAATTTTTTTCAAAGGATTCCTTATGAAAAATTTACATAGCGCTCTACTATTAGATTTTTGGTAACTTGTTTCCTTACCCAGCTATGAGGGGCCAAAGGGGGCCAAAATCATAAATTTACAGATAACCTTAAATTTTTATTTTTCATCGGATTTCGATGGGATTTTTTTCTTTGGATTCCTCTTGATGTAAGCTTTCAGTAGCATGTCAACGGATTTGGCATAGCTCTTACCGTTTCTGAGCTATGAGGGGCCGAAGGGGGCCAAAATCATAAATTTACAGATAACCTAAAATTTTTATTTTTCATCAGATTTTGATGGGATTTTTTTTTTGGATTCCACTTGATGTAAGCTTTCAGTTGTATGTCAACGGATTTTGCTTAGCTCTTACTTTTTCCGTGCTATAAGGGTTCACAGGGGCCAAAACTGCAAATTTGCAGATTACCTAAAATTTTTATTTTTCATCGCATTTTGATGGTCTTTTTCTTTGGATTCCTCTTGATATAAGCTTTCAGCAGTATGTCAATGGATTGGGCGTAGCTCTTACCGTTTCTGCGCTTTAAAGGGTCAAAGAGGAATCATAAGGAGTCATAAGGGCTAATTTTTATTTTCCCTAGTTTGTGTCCAGCTAATTTCTGATTCAATCTCCTTATTGCGTCCTTTTATTTATTGTGTCAAGTTCTTTCGTTTGTCCATACTCGCTTTAAATTACACTTTTTCAGATTTCAGTGGACGACATGCTGCGGTCGTATCATGCTGCGCTTGGCGTAGCCCTTTATTTTCTTTGAATTCCTCTTGATATAAGCTTTCAGCGGTATGTCATCAGATTTTGCGTAGCTTTTACCGTTTCTGAGCTACATGGGGTCAAAGGGGCCAAAATTGCAAATTTTTCGAAACATGTGAAATCTTTATTTTTCATCGGATTTCAATAGGATTTTTATCTTTGGATTCCTCTTGATGTAAGCTGTCAGTAGTATGTCAGCTGATTTTGCATAGCTCTTACTTTTTTTGAGCTACAAGGGGTCAAAGCGTCTAAAATTTTTGTCAAGAATTTCTGTTTTTTTTATTTATCCATAAGTGATCAAACAAGTTGATTTTTCTACCTAGTTTGTGTCCAGCTAATTACTGTGTCAAGCTCCTTTCTGTGTCCATCTTATTGTGTCAAGCTCTAATTTACTGTGTCCACATTCATTTTAAACTACACTTGTTCAAATTTCAGTGGTTGACATGCTGCGATCGTATCATGCTGCGCTCGGCGTAGCCCTTTATTATTCATAATTTAGATTTCATGTAAATTTGGTGGCCATTCTTCTTCTGTTATAGATTACTTACTTATTTTGTCAATAATCTAAATGGCCATACAAGTATTATATTTTATGAACATCATCTATTCTAATGCAACATTTATGTAACACATGATATAATTGGCTAAAACTGACCATAAAAACTTCTGTTTACATGTCTCAAACATAGTAAGTTTCTGTCTAGTCTTGGTCAATATCTGCTGAATTATGTACACTACAAACACACTAATATGAACAGTAAATATTGTAACATAACAAATCAGAACATTACTCACATAAAAAAGGGAGGGGCAATGGCATATGTGTAGGAGCTAGGTATAACAACAATGTATCAGCATAATACCACTGTCTTTGTTGGGCTATACTATAAAACGGGAAATTTTTGCAAATTTTGGGATTTGCACATATTTGCAAAAATTTCCCCTCTCGTAAATTTGTTTTTATTACAAATGTAGCAAAAGGTAAGTGACAATCGCAAAAAATGAATCTTAAGGAATAGATTTAAGAATCAAAATTGCTAAATTCAAACTACGCGAAAATATCTCCCTTTACAATATTTTGTTTATTGTCAGAGAGTATTGGTCTTCAGCATATAAATACATTTAAAACTTGATATTTTATTTTAGGAAACAAGAGATGGACCTCTGTGGGCAGCAACAGAATCCTATACGTGTGAAATCAAATCCCCAAAGAAAGAGTCCAAGTTAAAAGGACTCAAAAGTTTTATAGCATACCAAGTAATTCCTTCTGTAAGTAAGAGAGAATTTACTATGTAAAGACTTGGGCATAATGAGTAAAACAACGATTAAATTTATGATTGGTTCATCATTTGCCCTAAATTATAAAATGATCATTTTGCCATAAATCTTTTCCGGTCTAAACAGTGTGTTCCATTTTCTCCAGATTCATTTCCATCTTAATTAATGATTGATTGACATATGGATCTTGTCTTGAATTGGAGATCATTCAAAAGCTATCAGTCATTTTGAGTAGCATTTGTGCTGTTGCTATAGATGGGATAACAATAATATATTTATTTTTCAGTTTAGTAAAATTCAAGTAAGCAGACGATACAAACATTTTGATTGGTTACATGAACGATTAAAAGAAAAATTTATATGTATTCCTGTACCTCCGTTACCAGATAAAGCTATCGCAGGTAAATATATATGTATTTAATCAATCTTTGTAGTGTTTAACAATACTTTAAGAAAGTATGTATTCAGAATTCAAGATAATTGAAGTCTTTAGATTTAATTTTCAGACTAGTGACCACCAGTCAGGGGCAGCACTGAAACAAGTGTCGGACTATGTAATCACTTATCAAAGTGATTTTAGAACTTTCACATCAGAAAGCCTAAACAACCATAAATCAGAAAATGTTAAAATACCTTGCATTGAAAACTCATGTGAACTATTTCTTCTGATAGTCAAATACATGTAAGCAATGAAATATACAAAATTAAGAAGCCTTATGACAACATATTGAGAGAAATTAAGTTTTTTGGCAAAATTTTGCATTTTTTATACAATTTGATAGTCAGTTTTCTATGGGAAAATGAATGTTATTGGTACTCATGGTAATTATACTGGAAACTGGGATGTTTCAGTTTTATGTTAAATCAATAAAAAAGTACTGCTTTTGAACAAGAAACAATTAACTAGGAACTCAAAAACACCTGGTGTTCAGAAGTAAGTGATTATTTTGAAAAAAAATTGAAAACAAATTCCAAAAGTACAATCAAATCAATACCCTTCTTTAAAACATGAAAACTTTGAATGATTGAATGAACACTTCTTTCAGTACTTCCCCTCGCTGACCACTGTAGGAAATGTATTTATAGTAGTCCAGAAATCATCATAGTCATACCACTTATTAACTCACCTGGCCAAAGGCCATGTGAGCTTTTGCCATCACTCTGCTCCCGTCGTCCGTCTGTCCGTCCGTCCATTAACTTTTATTCAAAGATCGTCTCCTCTGAAACTACTGGGCCAATACTAACCAAACTTGGCCTTAATCATCACCAGGGTATGCTCTTTCAAGTTTGTGATTTTTATGTCCGTAGACCAAACAATATGGCTGTTGTTACTAAAAATAGAACATAGGGTTAAATTGCCATTTTTTGCAAATTATTCGAAATCATTACAGATATCAAAATTCTGACATGGGTGTAAAAATGATCAGCATGATGAGATCTACCTGCCTTGCAATTTTGAAGAAAATCCGTTTACCTGTCTTGGAGTTATTGCCCCTTTTACGTAAAATTTTCAGTTTTTCGTTACTTTTAGTCTTATATATTGAAAATGGTAGAAGAAAGAAGTAAAGTTTATACAACAAAAATGGTCAGCATAGTAAGATCTACATGTCCTGCAATTTTGAAGAAAATCTGACAGCCCACATAGGAGTTATTGCTGCTTTTTCTTTGAATTTTCACAATTTTTTAACGTTTTTACTTTTATTTCAAAAACTTTTTGAGATAAAGGTTAAACATGAATTGTAAAAGTGTTGAGGTTTTCCAGAACTACAATTTTTACACATGTCCAGCAGGTTCGCATCTTATCCAAGATGGCCGCCAACGGGGAAGATAGATTTAGATAGGACCCTATGGGAAATGGATTCAAAGATCTTCTCCTCTGAAACCACTGAGCCAATGGGGATCAAATTTTGTCACAGTAGTCCTTGGGTGGTCCCCTTTAAAGTTTGTGATTTTAACGTTTCTACCTCATTCAAGATGGCTGCCAGCATGGAGCACAGTTTAACATAGGGACTCTATGGGAAATGCATTCAAATGTCTTCTCTGAACCCACTGAGCCAATTGGAACCAAACTTGGTTACAATAGTCTTTATCTTTAGATGTTTTCCTTCAAAGTCTGTGATTTTTATTGTCTCGCCCGCGAAAAGTAGCAGAAAGGGAGACATAGGCGTGCAAAGTATGACGGCGACAGCGTTAACTTTTACTATATACAGGATATTTTGAAAACCCTTTGATGTAGGAACATCATATTTGGTCCAGTGGTAGTACTAATCAAGTGCTACCTGACGGCCATAAAATCATGTGACCTTGACCTCTATTGCAGGGTCCAGTGACCACGTTAAGTTTCTCTGATTAGATCCATATCTCAATAACTGTAAGTGGTAGGTCAATGATATTTGGTATATAGGTTGGTCTTGAGTAGTACATGTCAGTCTGGCATATGACTTTTGTCCTTGACCTCAATTTCACGGTCTAGTGACCACGTTAAGTTTCTCTGATTAGATCCATATCTCAATAACTGTAAGTGGTAGATCAATGATATTTGGTATATATTTTGGTCTTGAGTAGTACATGTCAGTCTGGCATATGACTTTTGTCCTTGACCTCAATTTTACAGTCTAGTGACAAAGTGATGTTTCTCTGATTAAGTCCATTTCTCAATAACTATTAGTGGTAGGTCAATGATATCTGGTATATAGGTTTGTTTTGAGTAGTTCATGTCAGTCTAGCATATGACTTTTGTCCTTGACCTCAATTTCACGGTCTAGTGACTACGTTAAGTTTATCTGATTAAGTCCATTTCTCAATAACTATTAGTGGTAGGTCAATGATATATGGTATGTGGGGAAGTCTTAGGTAGTACATGTCAGTCTGGCATATGGCTTTTGTCTGTGACCTCAATTTCACGGTCCAGTGAGCATGTTAAGTTTTTGTGATTAGGTCATTTTCTCAGTAACTATAAGTGGTAGGTGAATGATATTTGGTATATAGGTTGGTTTTGAGTAGTACATGGGAGTCTGCTATATGGCTTTTGTCTGTGACCTCAATTTCATGGTCCAATGAACATGTTAAGTTTTTTGTTTTTAGTTTAGTTTCTCAGTAACTATAAGTGGTAGGTCGATGATACATGGTATGTAGGTTGGTCTTAGGTAGTTCATGACAGTCTGTGATATGGCTTATGCCCTTGACCTCAATTTCACGGTCTAGTGAGCATGTTAAGTTTTTGTGATTAGGTCATTTTCTCATTAACTATAAGTGGTAGGTCAGTGATATTTGGTGTATATGTTGGTCTTGCATAGTACATGACAGTCTGCTATATGGCTTTTGTCTGTGACCTCAATTTGATTGTCCAGTGATCATGTTAAGTTTCCTAGTATCTATTAATGTAAGTTCAATAATATTTGGCATGTTGGTTTGTCTGAGATGGAAGATGACAGCCTGCTTATTATCTTTAGTCCTTTGACCTCATTTTCATGGTCTGGTGAACATGTTTGGTTTTTCCGTATCTATCAGTGGTAGGTCATTTATATTTGGAATTTTGGTTTTGGGTGATATGTGACAGTCTGCTATATTGCTTTTGTCAGTTAATCTAATTTCACAGTGTAGTGAACATGTTAAGTTTTCTGATTTAGGCAGTTTGAGTTTTCACATCAATTTTGCGATCAAACAGGGACGGGCGACACATCAATTTGGGTCCACACTTGTGTTCATACCTCATTCAAGATGGCCGCCAGCAGGGAACATAGTTTAATATAGGGACCCTATGGGAAATGCACCCAAAGATCTTCTCCTCTGAAACTACCAAGCCAAATTGAACCAAACTTGGTCACAATAGTCCTTGGGTGGTCCCCTTTAAAGTTTTTGAACTTTACGTTCTTACCTCATCGAAGATGGCCGCTAGCGTGGAACATAGTTTAACATTCGGACTCTATGGGAAATGCATTCAAATGTCTTCTCCTCTGAATCTACTGAGCCAATTGGTACCAAACTTGGTTACAATTGTCTTTGGGTGATCTCTTCCAAAGTTTGTGATTTTTAGTTTGTACCTCATCCAAAAATGAAAATGTAACATATGGTGAACTGATTTATAGTATGAATGGGTGGTCTGTTGGTGACAATGAATAAAACCAGTCACCAGGTGAGCAATACAGGTTCATATGAGCCTCTAGTTAAAGAAAACCAGCAAATCAAATCAGAAAAAAATGAGTTTATAAAATAGGTTTAAAACGAAAAATAGACTTGTTAAATCAAGAGTTGGTTGATCATGCATCATCATTTATCATCTTTCTACAG